>LPNX010115286.1:192594-257867 GCA_001517045.1 Pseudotsuga menziesii
TTTTGCAACTTGACACCCTTTACCTTGAGGAGACGTTCCTCGAGTGTCCTTATCTTGCTCACTTTCCTTGCATTATGCATAGGTTTGTTCCTTGCGCTTGGAACTAGTTTCGCCTGCTTATGACACTCGTCTCCTCACATTTAGAGCATTATTTTTGCTCTCCTTCGAGCTCATTAAAAATAGTAAGGAGGCCGCGAGTTGACTTTTCCGGACTCGTTAATACTTCACGGAAAAGATTTTGAGTTTCTTTAGGCCCAGGTCTAACTCCTCAAAATAGACTTGACTGCCGAGTAAACTTGTCCGTTCAGGCTCGTTAGGAATATGTGAATGGGCATCCACATTGGTGGTAGGTTATCTCTTTCTCGGACCATGTGGAATAATACGAGAAAGGATCCCTCTCTTTTCTATTTTGAATTGAGAAGAGTATTCTCAGGCATAGGTTTATCGCTTTTCCGGACCTGAGGGACTAAAATTTCGGAAAAGGAACCCCCGATATGAGCTTATTTTTCTCTTTTTCATGCTCTGGACCAAAACATGGAAAAGATTTCGAGTGTACTTTGTGTCTTTGTCATGCTCATTAAACCCTAAAGAACAAAGCATCGAGTTTATTGTTGTAAGACCCATTTCTCGTAACCAAATGGATCTTTCCGAGTGATCTTTCCTTCCTTCACACTTGTAAAACTTAGGCTATATGCTGCTTTTGAAGGAGCATTGGGTAGGTGGTAATTTAACCTTTTTCAGACCTTCCTGACTAAGTACGAAAAAGGTGCGCCTTTTCTTCTTCGGAAGTTAAGAGAGTTCTTCTTTGGTATGTTTTATACTTTTTCGGCCTTAGGAGACTAAATTGAATGAAAAAGGACCCCCCTTGAGTCTTCTTTGGAGTTTTCAGACTCTCTAAACTATGAAAACACCGTCGAGCATGTACTAGTTCGGGCTCGTAAAATCCACAAATCAGTGTTTTATCAAGCATTCTTCTTTCTTTTCTTTGAGCTTGCCAAAAATGAAGATGGTCCCGAGTTTTCTTTCTTGGACTCATTAAACCTTTACAAGAAAGAGGGGAATCAAGCATTATTTTCCCATCTCTTCAAGCTTGTTAAAAAATGAAGAGGGAACCGAGTTTACTTTCCTGGACTCGTTAAAATTTAACAGGGAAGGTAAGGAAGAAGTTTTCTCTTGTTTTCAGTAATGGCAGCATGTCATCCTTGAACATAGCACTCTTTGTTTTCTGATATCCATGTTTCAGTGTTCACTTGTGTTCAGCTATCACTTTGAGTTTCTTACTCCTCCTCTTGTCCGTTATACTTGGGGAATCTGATCATGTCTCCTACATGACAAATAATTCTAGTTGTTCTCTCTATAAGTTATATGCTGCCTTGGGTCATCTCTGTGGTGTGCTCACTATTTAAGGACTCTTCCCAATGTTTGTTCTATAGCCTGATCTCATTACTGTTATATCTGTTATCTATTTGTGCCTCCCTTCTTTTTCCCAGTTCCTAGTCACTCTTGTGATCCATTGGAGGATCTATTGCCTTCCTTATCACAGCATGGTTCAGTTTCAACACTTCCTGATGACGAAGACCTAGAGTTTTGACGATGGTACCTCGGGATTCATTTTCATCATTGGTGAATTCCTTTACTTCAGTTGTCAATTATCATCTATTGATTGACAAACTGTTGAATCCTTTCCATGTTCGACTTCAGCTTCCCTTATTCACATGGCTTGGATTGTACTGGTTCTTTGGGATCCTTTATGAATACCTTAGTTCCTCACCTATGAACTAAGTTGCGCAAGATTATGTTCTATTTCTATAAAAAGCTTCCAGATCTTTGAAGACTCATTATTGTATATTGTGGCTTCGATTCACTTTTGTAATATGCGTGGTTTTATACCTGTATTATATGATGTACTCAAATATTGTAAAGGAGCTAGTGTTCCAGTAAATTGAACATAGCATCCTTAGATGTAAATTTGTTTATGACATTACTATGTATTTGTTTCAGGTACTCTCTCTGTTCCATTGGATTTCTGAGTTCTCCAAAGATGATTCTTATAATGTATTTCGGCCATCGTTTCCCTCTGACCTCACACATTAGGGGGCATCTGTTATCCATCTGAATGGCACCTCTCTGTCTGAGTGTCGACATCCCTTATGTTGGCACACAAAAGGACATCTATGGATTGAGGTTTTCCCATAACACTATATATTAGCTTACTATAATACATTCCTCCTCCATCCAGCTGGTTACTTTGCCATTTTTTCTATGTTAAGTTGTATTCGCGACTCTCTACATGTACAACTCGCGCATCATTCGCGAGTGTCAGTTGCTGCAAGTCACGAATGGATCTATTCGCGGGTTGCTCTTATAGCAAGTCGTGAATCATTTGTGGGTTGTCCTTCTACATACCCGCGAATATGTCCCTTAACATTTAAAAATAAAAACACGCGCTGATTTGAGATTAGTTAAGCCATTTCCCTTAATCCTCTTAACTGTCTCAACCTCCTCAACCTTTAAAACTGCCTTATTTCCTCCATATAAATACAGGCCTTGGGGAGGGTGTTAGATATAGAGACTTGGAGAGCAAAGTTATGCTGGTGGATTGTATATAGAATTCTTTGGAGTAGTGGAACTCAGAATCCTTTGGTTGCAGAGGAGTCCTTGTCTCAGGCGTTGGGTTGTAATCTAAACTCTTTCCATTATTGATAATAAAGAGAATCCTTCTTCCATATGTGTTTCATGTATCTTGGTCTGATAAATGTTTATGTTTCTGCATCTTATATGTGATTTATCTAACCTGCTTATATATATATGAATCATCTTGTATCTGGAAGATTGACTCTTGACAGGTGAAAGAGGAGCAACCTTGAAGACTTTGAAGGTGAAGCAGAGCAGAAGAGGACTAGCAAGGATCGACCTTCGTTTATCAAGTAAATCTTTCTAATCCTCCTATTTCCTTTACTGCACTTTAGATTCAATTGTCTGCAAGTTGATTGAGTATGTTGGTAACCCCATACCTATGGTTATTAGGTGTATAATCCTGTACGACATTCACTAATATTACTAGACTAAGTCTCATCAATTCATCCCTGCTTAGAGGAAATCATCCCCAATTTCCGCTGAAGATAGGGAAGTTGCTGCCTATATGTTGATTGTAACAGCCATTAACCCTGAGTGGGCAACATGCCTTTGCAGCACACCAAGTAGGTAGTGATGTGACACTGCCTAGTGGATCTAGTGTGGAAATCAAAAAGAGTATCTTCAGGAAAGGGAAGCTGAAAATATAGAATTGTGACCTCCAAATGTGTGACTGGACACATCCTTTAAATGAGGTGGTTCATATCACTTCCACTGGTTTACATTCACCACATCATGGGTTCCTAACTGTGGTAAAGGTCCAACTTGAAAGCATTGGCACCCATTTGTGAATTTTTGAAGCAATGCTTGTCCAAATGCAACCAAACTCAATCACCAACTTGGAAATGTGCAGCAAGTTGATGTCAGTCATATAGTGCTTTGTATTTAGCATTTGTCTATTGAAGGATGTCATGAACATTAGTTTGGATCTTGACCAATTTCTACACAAAAGAAGCTTTGTCTTACTCCTTCTGCTGGTGGGATGTGGATGGAGTTGGGAGAGTAATTGGAGCTAAGAGGTTGAAATCCAAAACAAAGATCAAAAGGAAAGTGTCTTATAGAAGGGAAGCTTTGTTGTAACTATGTTGCAAAATATGCAGGTATTGATCCCATTATTTGTTCTATTGATGGTAGAGGAAGAGAGCATGAACCAATATTATGTTACACTATCTTAGTTTGGCCTTTAGTTTGTGGATTGAATGTAGTAGAGAACCGATGCAGACAACGTAAAGGCTTCCATGAGGATTTTCCAAATCACTAAGAAATCTGGAGTAATGATCAGAAATGTTGGTCAATGGTAATCCAAAATAGCCCCAAACAGGCTAGAAGAAATCCAAGCCCTATAGAGAACTGTCAAAGACTGGTACAATCCAAGCTTCATGTTGGCAGGTTTGTTTTGGCTACCATTTGAACAACTCTAGATGTGATATTCCACTTCTTTCCACATGGAAGGACAAAAGAAGTACCTTTGCAGGTGCAACATAATTTTCTGCACACCAAAACATCCTCCATGGGATGAAGAATGGGCCTCCTTGATAAGCAGAAGGCAAGTTGATCTAGTTGGAACACACAATTGATTCAACTTGTAAAGAAAGCCATCTTGATCTTTGTAGTCTAGGAAAGGGCTTTGATTGACCACAGTGGGTTGTTGTATGGATTCCATCACTAGACCAAAGTAAAGGTCTATATAATATTGGGATTTCCAATCCTCATAGGTTGCACATTTGATATCTAAAATGGAACGGACCTTGGCTAAGGGTCTATTGAGGAGATTAGGCACTTTATTGGAATATTGGAAGGCATCTAATTGGTGACAAGTGGTTCCTACACTGACGATGTTTTGATATTTGTGGTCTATTGTGGGACAAAATAATTAACTAATTCTCTCTCTCTTTCTTGGGGATAATAGTAGTCTCCTTACAAATGGTAAACCTAGCCTTCCCAATTTATTTGTTTTTCCTTTAAGTAATGTTAAAACACCAATTCAAACTAGTTAGTCATTTTGAACATTTTAATTGGTCACACATACATGTCTAGATTCTAGAGGATCAAAGGTCCTGCACAACATATCAATAACAATTTGACTCTCAACATTGTAAACAGTTAGTAAATGTACCGAAAAAAATTGTACTAGCTTGTTTAAGAAAGGAGGTTAAGATTCAGAATGCTGCATTAAAATGCTGAAATGCACACTGAAATAACCAAAGACAACAATTTAGACAATAGCTTTATGAAGATGAAATGTACCATATGGAAACAACATTAACTAAAAACAATTTTTAGTCCATGTATCTTGTTATGTGCACTTAAATAATTTCAATCCAGAATCTGTTTAATAACCTTATTTTTGCTGTAAAAGAGAACATCTATGTATTTAGTTGTCAAAGAGAGTATCTAAACTTCTGAATAAAGTATTCAAGAGGCTGTAAAAACAAGATGCTTAATCAAGTGCACTAACATGATGACACTATAGTTTTCAAAGTGTGTTCAATTTATTTCATTCACCAAGATTTTTTTTTAATATTATGGAAAGTTCACCTATGCAGATGAAATTATATCCTTCATGACAATCGGGGTTTTATTGTTGTCCATGTAAATCCAGAGGTCTCACCAAAACTGAACAGCCTATTCCTAGCATGATGAAAATTGAAACAATAGACTTCAGGTGAGGCTTAAAGAATCTTGAGGTAGATTCATAAGTGCTTCTCTTACCATCCCATTGCTAAACAAAATCACATAATCAACAAATAGCAACATTTATGTAGCAACACACAATCCTCAATTGGATTCTACAACTATTTCTTAAACACATACCTTATTATCTTTCCTTCTCAAGTTTATGTTATTAGGTATGCATCAATACATTATCTTTTTCTCTAAGACCCTTTTACAAACCACTTTAATAGATTGTGTAATTGTTTAGGATATTTTGTTGCCTCATCATGGTAGATTTTTGTGCTTATTAATGTGTTTGGAAAAATAAATTGGATTTTAAGCATGACTGTCTTTGGATCTTATTTTCTTTTATTAGAATTTAAATGATGAAATATGTGTTAATATTGCTCCTCTTCCCAATTCTTAAAGGGTGCTAGCTTCATGGAAGAGGGCCTTCCTTACAAGCAGGAGGTTGGTGGTTCGATTCCTCCATGCCCTAATGATATTGCAGTTTATTTCTAAAGGTAAAAAATGTAGTAGTGCAAGATGGATGCAATATTAGACGCAACAATAAATGCAAAACAAGATGTAAAAGTGGACGTCACACCAAACACACAAGTGGATGCAAAAGTGAACGTTATGTCAGACACAAAAATGGATGTCACAGTAAAATAAAAATTGGATGCAAAAGGAGACTCAACACTAGACACAATTAATGACTCAAAACTAGACGCAACAATAGATGCAAAAGTGGACTCCTAACTAGATGTAAAATTGGACATTAATTTGAGCAAAAAATATGGTGTATCGATGGACATAAAAACAAGCGTAACACCAAGTGCAAAACTTGACGCAAACAAAAAATTAAAATGAGACACAATATTGGATGCAAGATGGGACGAAACATTGGATGTAAAACTAGACGTAATATTGAATGTAAGATGGGATGCAACATTGGACACAAAACTAGATGCAATATTAGATACAAACATGGGCGCAAAATTAGGCACAACACTAGGCGCAACACTGGGTGCAACATTGGGCTCAAACATAGATGCAAAAAAGACATCAACCAAGATGCAACACTAGGTGCAAACCTAGATGCAAAATACGACGTAAAACAATATGAAACATTAGGCACAAACATGGATACAAAAAAAGACGTAAAACAAGATCCAAAATTAGATGAAAAAAGGGATGCAACATTGTAAGTAAAATTGGATGCAAAACTAGACGCAATATTGGGCCCAAATTTGGATGCAAACTTAGATGCAGTGCTAGATGCAAAATTGGACACATAATTTGATGCAAAACATGGTGCAAAATTGGGTGCAAGACTTGATGCGAAAAAAGAAGCAAAATAAGACGGAACATTGGATGAAAAACTGAGTATCAAACTGGGTGCAAACAAGGATGTAACAAATGACACAAAAAAAGATGCAATACAAGATGCAAAATTGGGTGCAAATAAGGGCATAACAAAAGATGCAAAAAATTGGGCACAAAAATGGACGCAAAAATGGATGTTAAAAAGGACAAAAAAAAAAGATGCAATAGATGGCATTTTATGAAATTGTACAATAGCTCCAGGTTTAGCACCGGATTGTTCACCAAAATTGGGAAAAAATTACACTAAAATCCGGCGCTAAATTTGACGCTAAATCCAGTTTTTGTTGTAGTGTTTACATGGCTCATCATCCCCTAATAAAACATGTCCAAAATCACCTTGAAAATAGTCATGAAAGAATTTCCTATGGGGTGTAGCATGACATGAAGCCCCTGAATCTACTGCCCAGTAATCGCTAGTATTATCTAATGCAAGAATCAAAGCATCTTGTAACACATCACCTACTACATTCGCTTCCTGAGTAGTATCTTGTTGCCTCTCACTTTTCTTCTTTGGTGCTCGGCAGTCTTTCTTTAGATGTCCTTTCTTACCACAATTCCAACACTCTATTTTTTCTGAATTTGGACTTGTATCTTCCCTTTTTAGACTTGCCACGATTTCCTAGGCTCCTTCCTCTCTCGTTTTGTCTTCCTTTGCTCTCCATGGTCAACGCATTACCTGATGTCTCACCTTTTCTTTTTCTTCACATTTCCTCACTAAGAATAACACCAACAACATCATCAAACTTAAGAGTGTTTGAACTAGGGACAAAGTTACTTATAGCCATGACCAAGCTATTCCAGCTTTCTGGCAATGAGCACAAGATTAGAAGAGCCCTAACCTCATCATCAAATTTCACTTTTAGAGAAATTAACTGATTGGTAAGTGTATTAAAATCATTTAAATAGTCAGCAATAGATCCACCTTCCGAAATCTTCATCTTAAATAAACGCTTCATTAAAAATACCTTGTTAGAAGCCGAGGGTTTTTCGTAGAGCTTACTCAATGCACTCATCACACCCTTTGTTGCTTTTTCTTTCGAAATATTTAAGGCCACCGACGAAGCCAAGCACAACCATATTGTTCCCAGTGCCTTTCTGTCAAGAACCTCCCATTCTTCATCCTTCATAGCCACTAGTTGTTTTGTTTTTCCGCCCAACGGCAGGTACAGATCCTTTTGGTACAGATATTCCTCTATTTGCATCTTCCATAAATGATAGTTTTGGATGTTAAATTTCTCACCCTAAACTTTCCTTCTTCCGCCATTGCTCCCACTCAAACCAAGAACCCTTCTTTCCTGTGAGTTTACCAACCAAATAGACCTTTTGGCTCTGATACCAATTGTTAGAAAATAGGACCGCAGAGCAATAACAGATATACAGTTAAATCATTAACAGAATGCAAAACACATTAAAACATTACATAGAGACACAGATATAACATGATTAACCCAAACGATGGGCTATGTCCACAAATAAATTTCTAGTCATTTTATTACAGTCCAGAAAGGTGAAGGGATACAACCTGCAACAAAACTGTTGCACTTCCTCTTCACCCCCTCATAGTCTCTCTTGTAATACAATACAATACCATACACAGTCATGTTACAATGCTTTCTTTTATAGGGGAAATACCATGGGAAAATAATACGGTTAACCCAATACCATGGGTCTGCAAAACTGTTGGCCAACACATATCCCAAAAATAAAATTCTTGGGGGTGCTGCCCCTGAACCCCATTTTTTAAGGAACTGCCTCGAACCCCAATGCAGGTGGAATGAGTGTACAGTACACCTGGGTTGCAAACATGACTGAATAAATATCTATGGATCTGGAAGATTAGGCTCCACAACCAACACTTTTCCAATGCAATTGCAATTATAATTTGCTCTCAACAACAACAAACAAAGAAAACATGATATATATAAATGTGTTAGAGCTATTCTACATATATAATCAACCATGTATAAGCAATTAAATACATCCATGGATTCAATATTCATATTTAAAATGCACATGAATTGGACAGGAAAAGATATTTCTATTAATAAATCAGAGATACAATAGTGACAAACTCTATCGGCACTTTTGCGAACCGGAGAAATCGAGTCCTCCACCTGGGCCTCCACCACTTCAATCCTCCATCTCTGAATAGCAATCTCACAAAGAAAAAGAAAGCTTTGGAAGAACAATATGTGCTCCAAGGGACAAAGGGATGCAAACTCAAGTATAAGCAAAGTTGAGGCAACAATGGACTATAGTCTTCTTGCTCTTCAATTTCTCCTCCTTCAATGTATCCAAGGGGATGATCTTAGAAAATTAAAGTATAATACAAGTCCATGGGGTATAAGGAGTTTATAGAGGGACAAGGAATGCCTAAATGTGTGATCTAACTAGTGTGGTAAAAATCAACTATAACAAATGGTAAGATCGCCAACCAATTCACAAGTTGTATGAGCCCATCAAGGAAGCAGCTTCTCTATTTCGGCTTTGACCTCGCCCACTTTGGAAAGATGGATGGTCTGTTTCTTTTGGCGCACGGGGGCCACATCGGGCCATGTGTCAATGTGGTGTTACATTATGGATGGATCCAACCCAGGAATTTCAATGTAAGACTAGGAAAAGATTTCGTGAAATTCTTGGAAGAGAGCTTTGTAGGCAGCGACTTCTTCCGGGGAGCAGGATGCCCCCAACATGATTTCTTCAAAAACCTCAGGATTGGTTGAGATGTTGATTTTGATGGTTGGTGATATGTTGGCCATGTTCCCTTATTCGAAGGTTTCTAGTGCCAGAATGGGGTTTTTGAACCAATCGACTTTCCCTTGAATGAAATATTTGGTTTCCACGGAAAACTGGTCAGACTATGACACAAGTTCTTCGGGGAGGAAGAACGAGCGATGGTGCATGTCGTCTGATCATGTAGGAACCAATCCTATAGTCACATCAAAATGGATCGGCACTCATTTATGACATGGAAGGAACCAATCCTCTCACCATGGAAGAATGGCTCAACCCTTACATCTAACCATGGAAGGAACCAATCCTCTCACCATGTCAAAATGGCTCATGAACTCATCACTTCCCCTTGGGGGAAACCTCGATCTAGAGAACACCAAGTTTTTCCCTAAAGTACTCAAACTTCACTCTATCCAATGGCTTTTTCAACACATTAGCTATCTGTTCGTCCATCGCAACATACTAGAGCTTCACTGCTCCTCTCTGCACCATATCCTTGATATAGTGATATTTGATCTTGATATGTTTCGACTTGTCATGGAACACCGGTTTCTTCGATAACTTCGCACAACTCTGGCTGTGCAATATATACAAGTAGCATCCAACTGGAGATCAAATAAATCAGACAGTAGCTTCCTCATCCATACTTCCTCACAACTAACTGAACAATATGTGACATACTCTACTTCAGCTATACTTAGTTCCATGCAAGACTGTTTTCTGTTAAACCAAGAGATCACACCTGATCCCATACTAAAGCAGCACCCTGAAGTGCTCTTCCTATTGATGGCACTTCCTGCCCAATTTGAATCAACATAACCTTCCAGGTTAATCTTCTGATTCACCTCATACTTGAGCCCATAATCAAATGTACCCCTTAGGTACCTCAGAATATGCTTTGCAGCAATCAAGTGAACATGTCTCAAGTCTGTTAGGAACTGGCTCAAGGTGTTCACAGCAAAGCAAATATCTAGTCTCATATTCATCAGGTACATTAAGGACCCAATCATCTGACGATACATCGTAGCATCAACTGATTCTGATGAAGCATCGCTCAATAGCTTCAAGTTTGATGCCATAGGTGTGGTCATGGCCTTGCAGTCCATCATCGCGAATCTCAATTGCATACTTCCCTTGTCTAAGGAATATTCCATCCGCATACTACCACACCTCCATGCCTAGAAAGTAGTTCATCATACCCAAGTCTTTCATTTCAAACTCAACATCAAGCTTCCTCTTTGAATCAGCAATCATCCCATCCACACCTTTTACAAACAGATCATCTACATACAGTAGGAGTATCATTGGGTTACCATCTTCAACCTTGTAGTAAAGGTTGGAATCTTCTTTACTCTTGGTAAATCCCAAACTAGATAGAAAGCTGTCAATTCTACCATATCATGTCCTGGGTGCCTGTTTCAAACCATACAGGGCTTTCTTCAATTTACACACATGAGATTCCCTGTCATGTGTCTCAAAACCAAGTGGCTGCTCCACATACACTTCCTCTTCCACTACACCATTCAAGAAAGCAGTCTTGACATCCATCTGGTGTATCTTCCATTTCATTACTACAGCCAGATGAAGTACTGATCTGATGGAAGTGTATCTAGATACATGTGCAAAAGTTTCTTCATAATCTATTCCTTCTTTCTAGGAGAAACCACGAGCCACAAATATTGCTTTATATTTCTCTATGCTACCATCTTCAGCATGCTTGATCTTGTAGATCCATTTGGGAGTTACAATAGACTTCCCTTCTGGTCTTGGGACAATATCCCATACATCATTCTTCATGATCAATTGATACTCTTCGATCATAGCATCCTTCCATTCTTTCCTTTATGTCGCTTCTTCATAGTTGGAAGGTTCTTTATCAATGAAGTCACATAATAAGGCTACATACCCGGAGTAGGACCTGGTCCTTTTTCTTTCTCTGTGATTTTCTTCTGGAGCCCCATATCTTTTTGCACCTTGGATAGCTTCTCGTACCCAAGCAGGTTTCCTCTTGTGAGGATTATTCTCCTGAGGTGGATCTACAGGTTCTTGAGGTTCTTCTAATTCTAGATCTTCTTCTTGAATTTCTTCGTTCATGGTTGTGTCATGAATTCTGGGTGCTTCTATTTCTTCAGGATCTTCAGCAGGTCTCTTTCTGGATTTGTTGTAAGCTGAGTCTTCGTCAAATGTTACGCCCCTGTTGATGTCGATCTTCTTGAATCCTGGGAAGTATATTTTGTAAGCCCTCGAGCTTTCAGAGTATCCCACAAATATACCCTTCCTTCCTGAAGGATATAAATTTGTCCTCTTTTCTTTCAAAATGTGTATGTATACTGGATAGCCAAATATTCTGAGATGGATGACTTATGGTTTCTTGCCGGAGAATACTTCTTCAGGGGTCTTGTTCTCAAGTACTCTGTGTGGAGTATAGGTTCCATACATATACCAGAGTTCTGGAAGCTTCTGCCCATAGATGCATGGGAAGATCTTGATCATGAAGCATGGCCCTTGCGACTTCCATGATCGTTCTATTCTTCCTTTCAGAAACCCCATTTTGTTGTGGATTATATGGAGTGGTTAACTCCCTCTTAATCCGTGATTCTTTGCATAATGCTTTGAATTCATTTGATGTCGATTCTCCACCATTATTTGATTGAAAGGTCTTGATCTTCTTTTCAGTGTGGTTCTCGATCAAGGGTTTGAATTCCTTGAACTTGCTGAATACTTCATCTTTGTTCTTCAAGAAGTATATCCATGTCTTCCTAGAAAAATCATCAATAAAAGAAACATAGTATACATACCCACTTAATGAACTAGATGACATCAGACTGCATACATTGGAGTGAATGATTTCCAAGATTCCTTTTTCCTTGCTCTCACTACTTGGAAATGTCTTTTGTGTGTTCTTTCCTTTCACACATCCTTTGCAGACACCGTCATGTTTTGACTGGATTTCTGGAAGTCGTTCAACAACTTTGCTTGCAAAAGGTAGTGCTCTATAGTGCACATGTGCAGCCTTCTATGCCAAAGTTCATTTGGCTCTATTGTGTCATGGATCAAGGCTTTTTTTGGATGGCCCTTCAATTTGTATAGACCTCCCTCTTGTTCCCCAATTACTATTGCATCATCAATAGTCTTTCCCTTTGGCCACATGAGAACTTGGCCATCTACAAATGTCACCCTCATGCATTTTGCATCCAATGCAGATATGGAGAGGAGGTTCTTCTTTAGTCCTGGTACAAACAATACATCCTTCATTTTCATAGACTTTCCAGAGTCTAGCTTATAGGAGGATTCCCCACTACCGTTTATTGGATACTAGTAGTCATCTCCAAGTTTCACCTTGTGGGGTGATTCATGTTCTAATAGTTTCACAAAGGATTCTTTGAATCCTGTCATATGTTTGGAAGCTCCACTGTCTATAAGCCAACAATTGCTTCCATGTGTGATATTTCCTGTGAGAGTGAAAATCAAGACATATTCCTCATCACTTGAAGAATCATCACGTTCTTGTCTGATTCTCTTTGTGGAAGGTTCATCATCCTCTACAGCATGAGCATGATGTCTTCTCTTGTTTCGCTTCTTCTTATTTTTTATTTTAGGACAATCTTTTGCATAGTGTCCTACTTCATCACAGGTATAACATTTGATTTTAGACAAATATTTTCTAGTGTTAATTTTATGGAAGTGCTTACCTCTAGGGTGATGAGAACTTCTTTTGATTTTCTTGGAGTGTACTGTGAGAGCTTGATCTTCACTTCCCATCTTTTCTTCTCGAGCTGCTATCCGAGCTTCTTCTTGAGAGAATTCTTCCCATAGTCTGCTAAATTTGACTAGCTTATTTCTGGCACAGATCCCTTGAATAAAGGAGTCCCATGATCTAGGGAGATAATTCAAGGTGGTCATTACAATCTCTGCATTCTCCACTTCTTCATCCACTGCTTCAAGTTGTTATTTTATCTGGGAGACCCTTGTGAAGTATGATTGTATGTTCTCTGCATTCTGTATCTTCACATTCTTCAACTGGTTTTTCAAATTCATCTTCTGGTTTATGTTCTTTCCTTCAAACAGTTTGGTCAGGGAATCAAACATAGCTTTAGGTGTCTTTAGGGAGGACACCTGTTTTATGAGGTGATCCTTGATTGAATAAAAAATAATCCTCTTAGCCATGAACAACTTCTTTTTGTGTAATTCCTTAGCCTCATCTCCCTCTGGAACTAGAACCTCTTCATTGATGTAGGAGTCCAACTCATTTTCTTCCAAGACCAGGGAGATGCTATACTTCCAGGCTCAGAAGTTATCAACTCCCTCAAGCTTTTCATCAAGCTTGGTATGATGAGACATCTTAACTGAGAACCTCAAATGGAAATACAAAATATTTAGATCTTACCAGGTTAAGATGTCGGATATGGATCTGGAGCTGAAATTCAGCTGAGCTAGTTCAGGAGTAGATTAGGGTTTGACTTTTTTGAAGTTCTGTCCAACCAAAAACTTTGATCTTGATCTCTAAACTTCGATTTTGAGGAGGAGATCAATCCAAGCCTGGGCTCACTCAAAAATTCCACTTTTGTGGAAAGCCCTAATTTCCAGCAATAATGTCAGGTCAAAAACTGAAAATGCTTAGAATCAAATTCTGCTTCGACAGAAAGATACGCCCTAGAGAGGAGAGTTAGCCCAACCTTCTTTTGATGAAAATCTATGGAGATATATCCAAAAATTAGGAAGCCCTAGTTTTCGCAACTACATAGAGTCTTCTTCTCAGGTTAGCTCCGATACCATGTTAGATTTTTATTATTCAAGCTAGCATTATATTAGGATCTTTAACTGAGAGAATAACAAGCACATCAATCAAACACAAGAGACAATGAACACAATGTTTTTCCTCAGGGAAACTATAAAGGAGAAAACCCCGCAAATTCCTCATAGATAGAATCAGCACCAAAAGAAAAACCCCAAAAATAGTAAGATGATCTCCCAACAGCAGTAGTCTCTTTCTTTCTAGTCCTAGCAACTTCTTCTCCCTCAAATATGTGCTACAATTGAGTTTGAGTGAGTGTATGTTAAATACAGAGGCTCACTCTGTATTTATACTAATTCCTGACTTGACAATAACTCACCAGGTTTGACTTCTCTAGGAGAGTCTAATAACCCTAGGGCCCCACAACTGCGAGGAATTTAACCCTTGATCAATAGAAGGGTTACCCATAATGACTTGACATGACTTGTTTACATTATTGAATCTCCCAATAGGAACATCGGGGCATGACATGACTCAAATACATTACAGACACTTCCCGAAATAAACATTGGGGTACAATACATAAGATATACAAGTGAATGCATTCCAAAGTTACAAATACATTAAGAACATAATTAAATTAACCATATTCTATTGGAATTGTTTTGTATCCTACAATAATAAGAGATATATCACCACCAACATATTTTTTTGGTGTTACATTCATTCATAATGGAAAATATGGATTATATGATGAGATTCTAGAAAAAAAAAGGAGCAACTCATTTGAACAAGAATGGGAAGAAGAAGAATTATAGGAAAATACAAAAGCAGAAAGTGCATGTTTATGAGATGTAGATTCTGAAGATGATTCAAGGATGATGTGGTGCTTCTTCATTGTTGCTTCCAAGGCTACCATCTTCTTGAAACATTTAGATTCATCATTATTATTTTTCCCACAAAATTTGCAATGACACTAAGTCTTCTTACCTTTAGATTTGGTTCCTTTGTCATTTTTTGAATATTGAGCTAGCTAACATGGTTTGGGACCTTTGTTTGGATTATTATTGCAAGGATTTTACTTCTTAGGTTGCTTGGACTTCTCTTTATGTTGTGCTAGTAAGGATTTTCTAGATGTCTATGTAGTGCTAATTATTCCAAGTTGTATGAGATTATATTGATCTCTAGTCAAGGAATCACAAAATAATTCAAGAGTGGATTATTTATAGTTCATCGGACCTAAGGTTTCTTTCATGGGGTAAAATGTGGATACAAACAAAATATGCAGGTCCAAGTTTGGAAAGAATATGATAAATGGATCTCTTGTCTTCCCTTTTAATTTTTCATTCTCCAACTAAGAGTCTAAGAGTTTTTCACTTAGATAAATAATATTGAACATAGTAAAAGTCTCTTGGATTTAGGGAAATCAACTTATTTTACATCTAGTGACCTCGAATATCATTGTGTTTACCAAACACAACTTCCAACTTTTCCTAGGTTTTATCTGGTTCATCAATTTTAGATAGATGGAATCGTAAATTAGTAGAGATTGGCATCCTAATAAATCCACGAGCTTCATCACATAGTATTCGAAAAGTTGATTTGTTTTACTATCATCAGTGGGTTATTTTACTTTCCTTGACGTTGTTTTGTAAATTGGACCCTACTTTGTTGACATCCTCGATATACCGATATTTTGATGAGAAGTAGTTGGAACTAGTAAGTAGAATATCACATGGGGTGTCCATACTATAATACGCAAGCCATAAAAATAGAAACCAATGGGCTAGATGCAAAGATATTGAAAAAAAAGTGGTTTTAAAGAAAAGAGACTGAAAACATACTTTGGATACGGACGTTATGCTTGTTTGAAAAATGGTTGAATGTGACTCCAAACGGACACATGGTAGGTAGAGGATTGACCCAACTAGAAAAAAATGAACCACCCTCTTCCCTATATTAACCTTTTAATCTAAATTTATAATATGATTGCTTTGTGTGAACCACTTTTAAAAAATAAGTGGAGTTCACTTTTACAATAATGTTACTTTAAATATTGCATGTAAAAACTAAAATACTTTACACTATTAAGTGACTCACTTTTATAAAATAAGTAAAATGCACTTGTAGAATAAAGTAACTTAAAAATAGAAATTGCATGCATTGTTAGAAAAGTAACTGGAAAAAAAAATACTTGAAATCAAAACCTCTTATTTAATAAAGAAACTTTTAACCAAGTGAGCTAATATTAAAAAGTACGTAAAATATGGAAAGGAGAAAGGGTTATTTTTTAACTCTTCTACCTCGAAGTGTGTTCTTACCCCAAAAAAACCTTGTTTTTATCCAACTAAACACTTCCCATAAAGCAAAATAAAATATTCCCAAAATTAAAATGACTTAGGTTTGGGGTTATTCCTCATTACCTTGCACAGAAAGTATATGTTTTCTCATTGTTTCTAGTTTGTCGAGTTCGTACAGAGCACATGACAAAGAGAATACGCAGTATAGAAAACCATTTTCAACATGTTTTTTATTCACCGAGTTCGCACAGAGCGCATGAGAAAGAGAATACACATAATGAAAAGGTAACAAAGTAGGCCTAACATAAAACCAAATTAAAACAGAAAGAATATGAGAAAAAAATAAAAATAAAAAACGTCGCTATAACAATTATGCCTATGGATCTGATAAAATGGTTGTATCTTGGGAAAGTAGAAATATTTTATGTTCAAATGAAAAGTATTACCAATTGGAAAAAATTTCAAGATGCAACGGAACACCTCTAAAATCCCAAAAACACACAAACAAATTGGAACCAAAAATCCTTTGGCGGATTTAGTAACATCGGTTCAAGATCTAGATCACGAATGGAAGTGACACTTTCAAAAGCACTATGACACCATGTTCGACTACACATGATATTTACAAGAGAATAAACACATTGGGAAACTGCTCACACAAATTGATCAGAGATCAACAGACTAATGTTTTTATGTGGTTTAAACCCTCGAGAGGGAAACACTTCATGGACTCAACCAAATAGCTACTTGTGGAAGTATTATTATGCAAAATAAATAATATTACAAATGAGCTTCTCATAATCGATCAACTACAAAATGACCCTCCATGCTCTTTAAATAGAGATCATGGACCAATCGAGTGTTAAGCCATAGATCAATGGTTGTTAAGATCAGGGAGAAGGTGCACCATTGGATCACTCTATGTTAAGGACATATCGTGACTTACAGATTACATATTTACAAATGATTACTAAAGAAACACACTTTACATAATGGATATATTATAACAAGTTGATCTTAACTAACTCATAAGTGTCTAAATATCCTAAAACAATCACTAATCCAAGTGTGTACCTGGATCATACCTACAAATTAGGGTTTTCAAATATAAAAGAATCCAAGAGATCAAGAGCTAAAGAGGGATTATAAAGAGGAATTGAGTGATATAATTAGGTAAGTGAGAAACCTCAAGGCATAATAAAACATTTGGTTAATCATTAAAGTGTTTGAGTCATACAAAACCATCACATCCTTCATATTGACATCATGTTTTGGGTTTTGTATCAATGTACCATGGGATTCTAGGCACAAAGCTATTATCTATTACAAAAAAAAATTATTCACAGTACCACAAGTTTGATTTGTGGTATGCCTTGCACCAAAACAGTAAATAGGGTTTAAGGGTTATGAATGAAATTTATTTTGTAAATAACAAGCCCAAAATAGGTTTATGTTTCCATTAACTTGAATTGAGCCATCTTAAATTATCATACTAGGGGTTTTCGCTCCATTTTTTTACCCATGAAGTTAGGAAATTCCCCAAATGGATTTCCTGAGAGTCAATGTGAGTCACACTTATGACCAGGGGGGAAATACACCTAAGGACCTAAACACTAGTATCCTAAAGAGGTTGCACATATAGTATAAGGTGAGGGGTTGACAACACAAACTACCTTGCGATAAGTAGATGTGGACGAGTACCAAAGTCAAAATCTCATACACTACAATTGTTATTTTTTATCTCCAATGAATCATAGTGGCTTTAGTGGATTCCTTCATTTAGATCTCAAATGGGTGACTCTTGAGTCATGTTTTTATACATCAAGAAGAGATCTCCATAAGGTTAAAAAGAGGCAAGCATGCTGATAACTAATACATGTACACATTGTGGAACCTTCCTTAGATTTGAATCCAATGCTTGAACCGACTCCGACTCCTTTAGTAGATATTTTTATCAATGCCATAAAAAATTATCATGATTTAACATGGATTTACAATCATTTTTTTCCATAAGGTTAAAAAGAGGCCATCATGCATCATAACTAATACATGTACACATTGTGGAACCTTTCTTAGATTTGAATCTAATGCTTGAACCGACTCCTTTAGTAGATATTTTTATCAATGCCCTACAAAATTATCATGATTTAACTTGGATTTACAATCATTCTTTTTTAATTTTGTTAGTTTCTAAAGAATGTTTCATAAATATTCAAATTTGGGAAGAATCCAACAACTAAGAAGGATCGTTGAAGAAAAAATACTAAGAAGAATTATCATGCATCCAGGGTTGTCTTTGCTTTAATTCCTTAAAAAATTTGGATTGGAAAACTCCAGGGAAGTTCTCTAGGTTCAAATTTCTACGTACACAGGATATTTACATTCAATGTGAAGTCCTCTTTTATCTATATTAAATTTACGCGTAAAGAAGATTGATATGCACATACCCAATAGTCTTACAAAATATAATAGGGAAATCCCTAACCAAAACACTTTACATTATTCAATATATAATTTATTGGACAATATTATTATTCTAAGGAAATTTTGAAGTAAGGGTAATTTATTGGACAACATTATTATTCTAAGGAAATTTTGAAATAAGGGTAATTGTAGCTTTAATATCAATTTTAGGTTCAATGGTTTAATGTCAAAATAAAAATTCAAAATAATGTGAATTTAAGAGTGTATAGTTCTTAAAGTGTAGCTCAAATTCATTATTATTTTGAAGAGTAAAAATCTTCGTCAGTTCTTAAAATGTCATTGTTAAAATATTAAAAATTTTAAGGATTTTATTTTTTTTCTACAATTTTGTGTGATTTTTAAATTAAATTAATTTTATTATATATAATTTGAGTGAATTATTTTTGAGAAAAAAATTAAAAAATGATGAATCTTTTTTTGAGAAAAACATAGAAAATTAGCTTATGAGCAACATTTAATCCCTAAAATTTTCTATGGATATGAGGATGGTGGGTTTTAAATACTCTAATATGAACCCATGATTAGATCACACATATTTAAGTTGACCAAGGGAATTGACTTACCATAGACAATACTATACAAAATATGAATTCAAGCTAAATATTTTGCCCTTGCTTGATTCACACATTTGAATGACCAATATCTAGAACCCATAACAAAGATTGAATGGAAAATCTAGGTACTCTATAAGCTAACATTCAAATACTTTCCAAAGCAAATACAATTTGGGGATAAACTAACTTGAATGTGATTTGTTGTCAAATGCCCAAATGCAAGTGGGAATACTCACACAGGGCCTTAGGTGTTAATGATTGACTAGTGATTGGTTAAATTATCTGACAATGATCATACTCCATAAAAAAAAATTCCATTTTCTTCCAGAGCAATGAGAAATAAATATTCAATCTAGAATTGTCAAATTCTGGATAACAATAATGGAATAATGTCTTAGCATTCAAATAAATACCCTAATATGTAAAAATTCCTTGTTTACCTATTTATTTAAATGTGAATGTGGGAAATGTCACATTAAACTTTTAAATAAAGTCTTGACCACTTTTTAAAGTTCTGCTTTCATAAAAAATGGAGGGTCTCCACAACAACATGCATAACTCACTTGTTGTCTAAGGAAGTGAAAAGCAAGCAGAAATAAATTTATAATCAATTAAATATAATCCAATTTTTTGAAAGGTCAATTTGTTAGGAATGTTAGCGACTTGTTATTCTAGAATTATAGTTACTAAGTTTTTTTTTTAAGTGAGTAAAAAAATAAAAATAGTTTGTTTTTGTATTAGGGGAATCAACAATTTGGTGGGGCACACACTCATGTGACACAAGTTCAATTCTCATTTGCTACCTGATCCAGGACGTGCCCAGGTGCACGCTAGGGACAATAGTCGACTGAATGAGTCGAGTTCTGTCATGGCGGAAGCATATAAGAAGAACCTGCAAAGAAGGAAACACACTAGGTCGACAAGAAATATACGCACAAACAATATGCAAGAATTCGAACCAATTTATTAATTCTGCTCCATGAAAGATGGAGGAACTAGATGATGTATATTACATTAGTGTACATGCTTATATAGGATGTTGAGACACTTGGGTGACTACCCAGTACATTCAGTTACAAAAGAAGTTATAACGGTTCAGAAGTTCAACCGTCCCAAGCAGAGCATGTTGGTATGTTGTATGTCGAGGTGGACTTGTCGAAGTGAACATGTAGAGGCAGACCTATCAAAGGCGAACCTATCGAGCGGACATGTCGAGGCGGACCTGTCGAGGCAAACCTGTCAACTATTGGTTGTATCATTCATCCTTCCTTAAGAAACAATGGGCTCCATTGTGTATTCGTTCAGGTGAGGAAATTTTTTGGTGACTTCATTAGCAGAGTACCATTTTCCTTGCACATGGAGTTGTCCAGTTTTAGCCGCTTGAAATAAGGGAATGGAGTTTTTCCTTGTATGACGTATGCGTCATCCCACAATGGTGTCGCAAAGAAGAGGTTCCTAAACATCTGGATGTATTTCTTCGAGTTCTGTTGTCTGCAAATCGTTATGTACCAATAATGGTGCATGGTATGGTCGAAAGCATATCTACATTGAAAACTAGATGTAAGAAAAGGTATGCAAGAATGTCGAGCTGAAAATTGTTTTCTCCAATTTGTTTAAGGATACTGTATGGACTATATCGCAAAGGTTTCAAATTTTTGTATGGACCAGTGAAGCGCTCCCTCTTTAGATGTAACCAGACATGATCCCCAATTTGGAATGAATGAGAAATATGATGCTTGTCGTGTCAGGCCTTAGCTTTTGCATTAGCTCGTTGCAACATTTCTTGTCCATGTTTCTAATTGTTGTAGATTTGATCTATGAACTTCAATTCTTTCTCCACTTCTCATCCTTCGAAGTCGGTGTCATTTGACTATGTCGAGGAACTGATTAAGTAGATAGGAATTGAGGGTTGGAATCCATAACAGATATCAAATGGACTCTTTCCTATAGATATGTGTTGAGCACGATTGTAGCTATGTTGTATGTATGGAAGGTTTTCATCCCATGTTCGACGATGCTTTTGGTTGTACATGTGAAGCAATTGTACGACTAAGTGATTTACAACTTCTATATGTTCGTATGTTTGTGGATGGAAGGTTGTAGACAAAGAAAGTATTGTATCGAGCTATTGTCAGAGAATTTTCCAAAAGGTGCTGACAAATCTATCATCTCTGTTGGAAATAATGGTCAGCGGGAGGCCATAATGTTTCCACACATGTTCAAAGAAGAGTTGAGCAGTATGTTGTGTTTTCATAGTCTTTTTGCATGGTATGAGTATATCCATCTTGGAAAATATGTCGACTACTACTAGTATCGCATCATGTTGATGTTTGGTAGTAGGATATGTCATCAAGTAGTGCATAGAAATAGATTCCCATGGTTGACTAGGAACTAGAAGGGGTGTGTACAATCCTTGTCGTCGATTTGGCAGTTTAGTAATGGCACAAACCATGCACGATCGAATGTACTTGTTGACGTCATATTTAAGTGAAGGATAACAAGTGTTTTTGCGACTCCAAAATTTCCTACAGTCTTGTTGTAGTCACGTTGTAGTGTGCGTCCAAAATGAGCTTCTGTCGGTGCTCACCGGTCAGTACACAAACTTGTCCAAGCTTGTATAGCAAGGTGTCCTTCAGGAAGTAGTCGGTAGACGACAACTTGTTGTTCTAAAGCTGTCGATAAATTGAAGAGAAGTCATATTCTATCAAATGCAATTGTGGCTAAGTAGTGGTGTCGTAACCTTGCATACTCATCACTATAGATAGTAGAGTAATGGGTGGTCTGTCGAGACAATTAGCTGCGGCATTGGATTTTTCTTTCTGATACTTAATTTCCAACTAAAATTGTTGCAGGTAATAAATCCACTTGAGTTTTCAAGTTGTCTATAGTTTCGAATGGCATGGAGAGAACTAAAAAGTTTTATGGTCAATGAGGATGACTATTTCCTTACCAAAAATGTAGTGTCTCCATTGCTTAAGAGCTTGCACAATGGCATATAGTTCTTTCTCATACATCGAGTACCTTCTACTGGTGTCGCTGAAAGTCTCGGAATGAAACGCAACTGGGTGACCTGACTGAGTGATCACTGTGACGAGGGCATAGTCCGATGCATCTATCTCAATCTCAAAGTGATGAAGCAAATCAGCTAACACAAGTAATAGTGTAGTACAAAGCTTGTTGTTGTGTCATTTTCCATTTGAAGACAATTTTTCCATTTCCTTTCGTCAACTGATTCAAATGCCATGCGATGTGGCTGAAGCTAAGTATGAATCATCAATAGAAATTTGCAAAACCAAGAAAACTTCTTAGTTCTTGAATGTTTTGAGGAATGGACCATTCTTTGAGGATCTGTACTTTTTTTGAGTCGACATGAATTCCTGCATATTCAATTACATACCGCAAATATTTAAATCTAGTCATCGCAAATGATCATTTGTCCATGTTTATATATAGTCGATGTTGTTGGAGAGTGTCAAAAACTTGTCGAAGTTGTTGAACATGTTCTTCCCATGATCGACTGAAAATCAAGATATCGTCGAGATAGACAATGACACTTTTACTGATGAAAGGTCGTAGAAGGTCATCCATATATCTCATGAAGGTTGCATGTGCATTGGTTAAGCTAAAATCCGTGATTGATATGTACCGTGTCAATCCCATAGGTAGGGTTTACGGAATAAGGCATCGGCTATGGAAAGTGGTGCCACATCACATAGTACTTCATCTTCAAAAGGATTAATGAAGTAGGGGAGTCAGCATTGGTGTGTGATCCTTAGCTCCTTCCCATCCTTCATCCAACTGATATTGTAAGGTTGAGGATGTGGAGTGGTGACAAGACCTAATTTCTTCACAATATCTTCAAAAACGAATTTCTTTTGGCTACCATTATCCACAATCAGATGTAATGGATTATTTTGAACCCATTTTCGTGTATGGAATAGGTGCTCTCGTTCTTCCTCATCAATGATAGTCAATTTTGTTGGAGTGGTCGAGGTCGAGCCAAGAGAGTTGATGCATCTGGATCAGATTCTACTAGGGTTATGTCGAACAAGTCAGATGTCGACAATTTTGCCAAAAATGTATTCCAAGCTTTGCATTCTAACGGATCATGCCATGCTAAATTGTGATAATCACACCATTTCCCAGTAGGAGCTTGTTTGTTGCAATCCCTCTTGTCTTTCTAAAAGTTCTTCGTTTAATGATCAGGCTTTGGCGGAGTCGGATGATAATGGTTCTTGAACTTGTCGGAGTCAACTGGTGACTTCTTATCGGATGTTCGACCTATCGGCTTGTTCGCAAAACGTGATTCTCCTTTCCATTTGGATTCAAGTTTGATGGTGTAATGAAATGCATCCGCAAGCGTGCTGATAGCTAGAAACTACATCTCTTATTGAATGTACGGGGGTAAACCGTTGATGTACTTAAGGACAAACAATTTATCTTCTTCTTGGATGCCAAGTCTAGCCATGAGTCGATAGAACTCATCAATGTAACTATGTACATCCTCTGGTCTTTCCATTGCCTTAGTTGCTGCCACTTCTTATATTGTTGTTCAAGATACTTGGGTGGGTAGAACTCCTTTCAGACATATTCGACAAATTTTACCCATGTGTTTATGGGGTTGTCTTCTTTTTCCATCTTTGTTGATAGATTCTCCCACTAGCAATGTACAAAGGTTGACATCTTTAAGGATGCAATGGTGATCTTTTCCGCTTAGAAGAGCTGATTTACCTAGTAGTAAGATTCCAATTGTTGTACCCAATTATCGACGGATTTCGCGTCAATATTTCTTTCAAGGTTTGGTATGTCCATATTCATTTTCACTTGGAAGCGGTTGATTTTATTGGAGTGAGGTCGCGTCGAGAATTCCCCAAAGTTTGAATTAACTTGCATGAGAATCTCACTGAACTGGGTGAACATTTCAGTTCATTGGCAAGCCAGTTCTTTTTCTATGAGTTGCTCTGTCTCGTCAGTTGCATGTCTATTGTCTGCTTCCTCGAACATCTTTTCTGAAGTCGAAGGAAGTGTCTGCTTGTGTTGTTGAGTTTGCAAGCATGATTGAATGGGCATAAGTTAAATAACTTTGATGGAAGTTCTTATGTAACTTAATATCTGAAGAAGATCTTGCTCTGATACCAATGATCCAAGTCATGCCCAGGTGCACACTGGGGACAAAATTCGACTGAATGAGTTGAGTTATGTTATGGCGTAAGCATATAAGAAGAACCAGCAAAGCAGGAAACACACTAGGTCGACAAGAAATATACGCACAAACAATATGCAAGAATTCAAACCAATTTATTACTTCTGCTCCATGAAATATGGAGGAATCAGATGATGTATATTACATTAGTGTACATGCTTATATAGGATGCTGAGACGCTTAGGTGACTACCCGCTACGTTTAGTTACAAAAGAAGTTATAACGGTTCTGATGTTCAACCGTCGCAGGCAGAGCATGTTGGTATGATGTATGTCGAAGCGAACCCATCGAGGCGGACTTGTCGAGGCAGACATGTCAAAGGTGAACTTGTCGAGGCGAACCTGTCAAGATGAACCTATCGACTACTGGTTGGATCACTACCACTAATCCTCTAAGTGCACCCACACATCTCACTGCCATGGGGCACGAGTGAGCCAAGGATTGAAGTTGTGATGTCGCAAGGAGTGTCTTAACAATACACACTATTGCCACTTAGTCTACACCCCTGTCGGAAAAATAGTTACTTTTAATATTATCAATCTTTTTTAACCATAAAATCAAACAATTAAATAAATGAGTTAACCAAAACATTGAACTAAAAACTATATATAACTTTTTAGTGTTTTTATAATCAAAATAAAGACATAAAATATACAAAAGTTAATCATAATAATAATAATAAAACGAAATATACTTAAAAAATATTTTATTTCAAATTTAACTTATAACAACCATTTATGAAAACCATACACAAAATATAAACCAATTTGTAATTTATTCCTAATAAATGGGGGTGAACATCTAAAATCACATGTCATTCATAACATTACAAACTCAAATTAAAGTGATGTCTTCACTAACTTGAAGTAATGCCAAAAACATATAACCTTCTTATAAGAATATAATACACATCATACTTAAGCTATTTGAACCATAAATGTAAATCATCGTTCCATCACAATTTCCATTTAATTCACATAGAAATTCAAGCTTCTCATAAGAATATAATACACATCATACTCAAGCTATTTAAACCATAAATGTAAATCATCGTTCCATCCTAATTTCCATTAGACTCACATATAAATTCAAATCCTATGGGTGAAAAAACTTATACAAAATCTAGGCATACTTATTCCCTTTCCCTTTTCAGGTCTCATCATCTTCTTTTTTAAGAGAATAGGTGACAGTAAAGTAGTTTGTCTTACCACTAGAAAGTAGTCTATTTATTTATTTATGTATTTTATTGTTTAAGTTAAAAAAACCTAAATAAATGGATAGCAAATACATATCAAAATTATATAAACTAAAAAATGATATATAACTTTTCAATTTTTATATAATCAAAAGTGAAAAAATTAATAAAATTCAAAAGTGAAAAAATAAAAAATAAGTTTTAAAAAATAAAAGATTGATTTGATTTGAATGAGTTGTTTCTAAAACGACACATCATTCATAATACTACAAAACCAAAATGAAGTGATGTTTTCACCAACCTAAAGTAATGTCAAACAACATATTTACATTCTTACGAGAATACATACACATATGACATCACACTCAAGCTATTTGAACCATAAATTCGTGGCATTCCCATTTACACAAAAATCTAGGCATAAAGTTATCATCCTCATTTTTAGGAGAAGATAATCGTTGACTAGAAAGTAGTTTGTCTCACTCTCTTAAGCCATACACCATGTAAATTAGCCTCAAAACAGGATACGAACTCGGCTTCCATAGTGGAAGTGGCAATCAAGGTCTGCTTGGCACTCCTCCATGATACAGCTCCACCGGCCATCATAAAAATGTATCCTGATGTTGATTTGCGTGAATCAACACATCCAGCAAAGTCAAAATCTGAGTAGCCAATTACTTCCAAATTGTCCGTCCGTCTATACATAAGCATGTAGTCTTTAGTTCCTTGAAGATACCTCATTACTTTCTTTGCAGCTCTCCAGTGGTCTGTACCTGGATTACTCTGATATCGTCCCAACATTCCCACAACAAATGCAATGTCAGGTCTTGTGCAGACCTGAGCATACATTAGGCTTCCGACAGCAGAAGCATATGGAATGTTCTTCATTTGTTCCCTTTCAAGGTCGTTCTTCGGGCATTGGTTCAAATTGAACCTATCACCCTTCACAATGGGAGCTATACTTGGTGAACAATCCTTCATCCGAAATCTCTCTAAAATTTTATTAATATAGGTTTCCTGAGATAGACCCAAGAGGCCTCGTAATCTGTCTCTATGGATCTTATTGCCAATGACATAATATGCCTCACCCATATCCTTCATATCGAAATTTTTAGAGAGGAATTGTTTCACTTCATGCAGCATACCCTTATCATTGGTTGCTAGCAAAATGTCATCCACATATAAAACAAGAAAACAAATTTTACTCCCACTAACTTTCAGATATATACATTGATCCATAATGTTTTCTTCAAAACCAAAAGAAGAAATTACATTATGGAATTTCAAATACCATTGGCGGGATGCTTGTTTTAAACCGTATAAGGATTTCTTGAGCTTGCAAACCAATTGCTCACCATCATTAGAGGGGAATCCTTCAGGTTGTTTCATGTAAACCTCCTCCTCTAGATCTCCATTTAGAAAAGCCGTTTTCACATCCATTTGATGCAACTCCAAGTCGAAATGGGCTACTAATGCCATAATAACATGCAAGGAATCTTTCTTAGATACAGGAGAGAAAGTCTTCGTGTAATCGATTCCTTCTTTCTGAGTGAATCCTTTAGCAACAAGTCTAGCCTTGTATCTCTCAATGTTTCCCAATGAGTCTTTCTTTGTCTTAAAGACCCATTTACATCTAATGGCTTTTGCACCATTAGGCAACTCAACAAGATCCCAGACTTTGTTATTCTTTATAGAATTCATCTCTTCCTTCATGGCATCGTACCATAATTCTGATTCTTTGCAATTCATGGCTTGTGAAAAAGACTCGGGATCATTTTCGGCTCCAACGTTAAAGTCAGATTCTTGTAGATACACAACATAATCATTGGGAATTGCTGATCTCCTTGGTCTAGTAGATCTTCTTAATGTTGTATCACTATCTTCTTGAGAAGTATGTGGTTCAACTCGTTGTTCAAAAGTTCTTGGAAACTCTTGAACTACCTGATCTACTAGAATGCCGTCAGCAGCTTGTGGAACTTCAACAATTGGTTGTTCAACACCAGTTTGTACTTGAGGGGTGCTATGAACAATAACCAATCTATCACCTGAGGTGGAAGGTTGAGATTCTAAATGATCCTTCTCGTAAACTATGTTCCTGGTTAGATCGCTCCCATTGATCAAGTCATTTTCAAGAAATTTTGCATATCTTGATTCCACAATCCTAGTGCCGTGAGATGGACAATAAAATCTGCAACCTTTAGACCTTTCAGTATATCCAATGAAATACCCACTAATGGTCCTTAGGTCCAGCTTCTTTTCTTGTGGATTATATATTCTTACTTCAGACGGGCATCCCCAAACGCGCATATGTCACAAACTCAGTTTCCAACCTTTCAATAATTCAAATGGCGTTTTAGGAACGGCCTTGGTTGGAACTCGGTTTAATATATACACTGCCGTCTTAAGTGCTTCAGTCCACAAGGATTTAGGAATATTGGAGCTGCTAAGCATACTCCACACCATGTCCAATAAAGTTCGGTTTCTTCTTTCTGCTACACCATTCTAGTCGGGTGAATTAGGCATGGTGTATTGGGCAACAATCCCATGCTCTTGAAGAAGTTTTGTGAATGGCCCAGGTGCTTGTCCATCTTCTGTGTATCTACCATAATATTCTCCACCTCTACCTGATCTCATGATCTTAATTTGCTTGCTGCATTGTTTCTCTACTTCAGCCTTGAATATCTTAAAGGCATCTAATGCTTCGTCCTTTTTATGAAGCATGTAGAGATACATATATCGTGAGTAATCATCTATAAAAGAGATGAAGTATCTCTGACCATGTGAGTCCATCTTTAGACTACATATATCAGTATGTATGATCTCTAATATGTCCGAACTCCTATTGGCACCTTTCTTTGACTTGTTGGTCTGCTTTCCTTTTATGCAATCCACTCAAGTCTCAAAATCCGTGAAATCCAGAGTATTAAGTACTCCTTCATTTACCAATCTTTTAATTCTTTCTATGGAGATATGACCTAACCTCCGGTGCCATAATTTAGAGGAATCTTCATTAATAACACATCTTTTAGTGCCAGTGTGAACATGCATTGAATCATAAGTGACATTGTTTTGTAAATTAATGCGGTAAAGACCATCAGACAAAATACCATTCCCAACATAATCAGATTTATAAAATAAACTAACGGATGTTTCTGAAAAGTTAAAGGAATATCCAAAAGGTACAAGTCTTGAAACTGAAATCAAGTTTCTAGAAAATCTTGGAACATAAAAGATCTTTTCTAATTCTAAAACAAAGCCACTACTTAAAGTTAAATAGCATGTTCCTATAGCTTCCACATGCGAGCCCATCTTGTTTCCTGATAAGATGCTTTGCTCACTTCCCACTAGCTTCCTTAGGTTTTGCAAACCCTGCAAGGAATTAGAAATGTGAATTGTTGATCCAGAATCAATCCACCAAGTGTTAATATCGACATTGACCATATTAGATTCATAACAAACAAACGAGATTGCATTACCTTTGTCCACAAGCCATTTCTGAAATTTTTTGCATTCCTTCTTCATGTGTCCCTTCTTTTTACAGAAGAAACACTTGGAATCCTTCTTAATATTAGCTTGGGGAGGTACTTTACCTTTCCCTTTCTTATTGGCTTGAGATTTTCCCTTCCTATGCGTTGCCAGCATTGCACTTTCTCCCAGTTCCATCACCAGTCTTTCTTCCTCTTGAACACACATGGTCATGAGTTCATTTATTGACCATTTATCCTTATGTGTGTTGTATGATATTTTGAAAGGTCCATATTGGTGCAAAAGGGTGTTCAAGATGTAGTGCACCAGGAAAGACTCTGATATTTCAACCTCGAGTTTCTTCAATTGAGCCACAGTGTCCCTCATTTGCATGATGTGCTCGCGCACACCTTTCACACCGGTGAGCCTTAGGGATGAGAACTTCATGATTAGGGTGCTTGCTAGTGCCTTGTCTGAAGTGACGAATTGATCATCAATGGCTTTTAGCAAATCTCGGACCCTTTCATGCTGATCAATTGAACCATGAATACCAGCTGAAATTTTAGTCTTAATGAACATCATGGTTAAACGATTAGATCGCTCCCATCGCTCATAAAGCATGATGTCCGCTGCAGTGCTGGTATTGGTGAGTGCTGGTGGTTCATCTTTCCTAATAGCATAATCTATGTCCATCCATCCCAAATGAAGGAGAATTCTCTCCTTCCAGACCTTATAGTTATCTCCCTTAAGTTCAGGGATATCAGAACGAATTTCAGAGAAATTTGCAGGTTGTACAACTGCATAAAAATAAAGATCACATGCTTACGTTAAAATTGAGACCAAATAAAATTTCATGTTTTACTAATGTAAATTCATGCTTTAAGATTGAATCTAATGACATAAAAATTGCCAGTGGGCTAAATTTTTAACTCAAGCAGATTCAAATATTCTTCATGATAAAACTATTAATTCATAATTCCTGTGGGTAAGTTATGAATAATTCAATATTTTATCCTAATTAATTACATAAATATAATAAAAATTCCTGTGGGATAAAATTTATTATATTTAATATAATTAATTACAATTAATGTCTAAACTTTCTTTATGTGATCCTAAACAAATAAAAATATAATATTAATTAATTAGAGATGCTGTGGCTATTCTCTAATTAAATATCATATAGATCACTAGACATTATTGTTGTTCACTGTAACAAAACAAGCTTCAAATGAACGGATTTGAATGAGGGCAAGCTAAGAAATCTAAACTCCACTGTCAGTTCCAGAATTTAAAACGGAATATATATATGTCTGTCTATAAGCCCATATACTTCACCAAAAATGCTACTTGATAAAATACAGATCTTAGAGACTGGTAGCTTCAACAATGTACAATGTAGCTTCAATAATAGATAGACAAAATAAGAAATTATCCATGCAAAATAAGAAATTCTGGAATATAAAATCCATATAGATGTTATACTGGTTAGGAAAAAACATTCTCAAACAAATAAGATGCTATAAACTTATAAGTCAATATGCAGAGTGTTATTTCACTGCTCCAAAACAATAGCAAGTTAATGCACTCACACAATCTATAAACCCTTCTCACTGTAATACATCTCTATCAAATAGCAGCACCTTTCAAAAGTACAGAGATGGCCTTAAATCATACACTAACACCCTCAAATTGTAGCAGCACCTTCACAAAGGCAATGACAACTTCATACACAGCAATAGTAGCCTCAAAGAACTGAGAAGGGGCAAGGGCACTCTTTAAACAGGCTCAGCATGTCATGGCTTGCTACATCAAGCTAAACAGTGGTCACAACAGACTCAACAAGAGGCTTTGTAAGCACCAGCAAGGAAACACCCACTTAACAGACCTCAGAAGTCACGGAAGCCCTAGATAGGTTCAATAAAGGTCACAGCTCAGCCTTTGCAGGCTCATAATGGTTACGACTTAAACTCAACAAGATCCCAAGCTTTCAGAATTGAACAACAATACAGATCTAAGTTAAGACCCCAAGCCTCCACCTGGGCGTAGCAGAAACCCTCAAGGTTTCTATTCTTGTAGTTACAGGAACATACGATTACCGGTTCCTCTGGATCGGCAGCACACACCATGTGCAGATCCACAAGAAAATGAGTTTGTTATATATGAGAAGTAGCCAAGGGATTTAGGGAGCGAACGGGCCGAATCGAACCCAAGACCCCCAATGCAAAGAAGTGAACCAGGATGTGCGATACAACGGATTTGATTGAATGAATGACAAGGTCTTATAGGTAGAGCTACTGAGAGCAGGGTAGATCCATGAATGAAGACCTAGCAGTAGCCAGGATTTGTTGTTCATAATGTAGGCACCCAACGCATAAAATTTCAAATCAAATCAAATAAAAACACAGGCTTTATAAGCTCTTCCCTCTGCCATTCACATTGAAAGCAGACAGATAGAGAAAACTCTACAGTGCGACTATATACAAAACACCAAGGCAGAGATAACTCTACTCTGATACCAACTATTAGAAAAAATTTCCGATTCTGAAAAATGCAGAATAAAACTCTGAAAACAGAATCGAAATAGGAATGCTGAATAGATCATACCTCCAGCCATCGATGCTACTTGACTTGCTGTAGAATATTTCCCTGTTCCACACAAGTTTGGATTCCTATACGGTACTTCCAAGCTCTGCTTTCTCTTTCTTGATGGTGTAAAACTGAAGGGGATTGAGATAGTGAGCTTGGGGACCAAACATGGGTTTAATAGCCAAGCTTCCATCAAGCTTCTGTAGGCTATGTGTCAACTGTTCCATAAATCTAGGTAGAGAACCCTAGATGGACCACTCCAAAAGCTCCCAGCAAGAAAACAGTTTCCAAACTAGAAATCAGTTTGAGTGTGGTTGATAACTGAATGAACCGTCGGCAGTTTTGAGGAGCCACTGAATGTTGGACGTGGATGCGGGAACTTACAATATGGATCGTAACGCCTTAGCTACTGACTTGATGTATGTTTCCCTGTGAATCTCATCTAGAAAGCAATGTATCTGTTCACCTTCGTTCTCTGCGAGGAAGACTTATTGAAGAGAGCTTCATTGAACTCCCTTCGCGGCTTGAGTTCGTACCGAACCCTTTAGTGGGGGGATGGACGAACCCTTTAGTGGGGGGGTGGACAGGAGTTTTCTATAACTCATAAGAGGCTGGGTGCCTGAAATATAGGCTTAATAACTCTCACTGATAATCCAAACTTACTTATTTGGACAATTAATAAGGTGGGTGGTAAGTATTCAGTAAGGCAAGTTCATAAGCTATTCTCGACTAGTTTGGAACATAAGAGGAAGTGGTGGTGGTTGGCCGTATGGAAAACTTTGGCTCCTCATAAAAGGTAGTTTTTTTATGTAGTTGATTCTGGGAGAGAAAGTTTTTATATGAAATAAATTATGGAAAAGGAATTTTAATGGACCGAGTATAAGCATCCTATGCATGAGTGAGGAAGAAACCATAAACCATTTATTCATACACTGTCCTTTTAAAAACTTGAAGGAATTAGTAAAGGTATTCATGTGAATAATCTTTATGAAGCTGATTCACTTGAAGAGAATTTAAGAATTTAATACAATGGTATAAGAAACCAGAATTGAATGGTCCTTTTCTAATAGTGTGGGGGCATTTTGAGAGCTCAAAATGAAAGGATTTTTTTGGAGAAACATAGCATTACAAATGAATGTTCAAAGATTGGCTATGCACAACTTTTTTAAGGAAAAGGTAATGGTTCCTGTGTGGAAGAAAACAATTTCTATGGTCTGGGCGACATACTAGTGTTATCAGACTCTTAAAGAATTAAGTTCAAAGGAAATGGTAGAAGAGGAATAGATAATAGACGAGAAAGTTTGATTTTAAGAATATTGATGAAATTAGCTCATTAAGACTTTCAGGTTTATGGTGATTTAAAAATATGGGTTTATTATATAAATGTGAAAAAAACAAGTGGCTAAAGATTTCAACTCCTTCTGTATTTGCCACATATATAGAGAACATAACATGATAGAGCATATACACTATCAAAGGAAGGTCTTCTTCTATCTGTTCAAACAACAATGTATACTAGAATCACGAATGGAGGGAATGAAATTAAAAGCTCGAACAACAATATATACTAGAATTAGAAAGGGAGGGAATGAAATTAAAAGCTGGGGTTTTAATTTCATGTAATGAAATTTAAGAATTATGTTAGATTCTGTAATTTTGTTACATTTTCTATAACACATATCAAAATCCTTTTGTGATAAAGATACAATTTTGTATTCCTTGATAGAACTATTTCAAAAGTAAATGTACTAAAGTCATTATTCTAAAATGTTTTAGACATTATATTTCAATATGCAATGCTACCTGCAATGAACACCTCAACTATGCGTTTCATTTTCCATTATGAAAAATAAATTGTGAGTTTTTTTCATGAAAAAAAAAGTCATAGGAATTTAGTTCAAGACCAGAGTAAAGATATGGGTTACTAAAGTAAAGGCTCACTACCTAGGAATTAGAGAAATATTTTCTTTATTTTTATCAAAAACATGAGCATGTAAAAATTAAATTCTAGCTTTATAATTATTTTTTAAAATAATAAGCATTTTAATATACATAATTATTAATCATTTTAAACTAAAATCATCATAATACTATTATCCATTAAAAAATTAACATATACCTTATAATTAAAATTAAAATTAACTTATACCTTATAATATATCAAAAATAATAATAATATAACATTATATATTATAATATATATATAAAAAAATATAATATTATGATGATGATAGTTAATTTTGATATATTCTCTTAAGCTTATTATAATTTTGACATATCAAAAATAATAATAATATAACATTATATTATAATATATATAAAAAAAAATATAATATTATGATGATGATGATAGTTAATTTTGATATATTAGTTAGAAAGTTAGGAAAGTTGGAATTGCAATAAAGATTATGAAACTGAGATTTAATGTTGGTGTAGCCAAGGCATTCTAAGAGGAAGTGTTTTTCATCCTCAATGTTCATATTCTCACAGAGAGGCTGATCATTTCCACCCAAGATGTTTTAAGGACTTCCCAACAACCAGTTTCACTATACAACTCATGAGAATTCGTTCTTATTTTAACTATGTATAAAATAATAATAATAATATAACATTATACATTTTATAATATATAAAAAAAAATATTTTAAAAATTATATCATCCATACTATTTACATCAAAGAAATCTCTCCACCAACCCTCCATATATACATCAAATCCAAAATGAATTACTGATTTCCAAATATCACATCGAGAAACCTCCCTCTGTGCACCAATCAAGTTGCAGGAACTTATACCAGTATAAAACTACACGGCTTTATTCATTTACGAGATGATAAAAAGCTGCATACAAACACACAGAGACATCTCTGGCCTCTACTGTCTGATATTATAGTAATTAGCCATCCTATCCATTCTTTCTTCTCCATGTGATAGCTGCTATGGCATCGTCTCCTATTGATCCCAGCCATGTTCATAGTAACACTAGTACACTATTATATAACCAGATATTATATGGTAGGCATATCTCCTACTGATCTCAGCCATGTTAATAGAGTAACAAATAGATATTAGTAGGAAGGGGAGAGCTTCCAGAGCTGGTTGTCCTGCTTGTTCCATTTCCAGAGCACAACGCGAGTGCCGTCTCTGATGCCTCCGCTCCTCCTGTCGCCCTGGAATGCGTCCAAGTTCAGTCCAATGTTGTTGGCCATCCTCACCGTACGATATCCATATCCCATGTCCTCACTCTCACTCCACAGTATGTTCTCATCATAAGTGGAGGGCCCCTTATACTGAGTCAGCAGCACCTCCTGACTTTCAGCAACAGCATGGCGAAGAGCTTGACCGGTGGCTTTGTTCACCAGAGCGAATGCAGGATGACCTACCTGGTCTCTCACTTGGTTACTCCAGCTCTCGTCCTTCACCCATTGCTGCATACATATATATATTATTGCAGCTAAGATCAATCAAGAAAATGCATTGCAGCTAAGATCAATCAAGAAAATGCATATATTGAACAGAATGAATCATTGCTGCATACATATATATATTATTGCAGCTAAGATCAATCAAGAAAATGCATATATTGAACAGAATGAATCATATGTTACCATTGTGGGATCACCGGGATTGTAGAAGACCATGACGGCCCTGCCATCTCTGATAGCCAAAGCATAGTCAGGATTGGCCTTAGAGCAGACCCTCACGATCTGGCCTTGGGGAATTACTTGCTGCGCACTCGTCACGTAGCCGCCGCTTCCTCGTACATTAAACTTATTGTAAGTAACGTGACCTTGTGCTGCATGTTGGCATGGAGGCCGTGCCAGCTGCTGCTGATGGGCATAGCTGCCTGAATTAGGTGGATACTCGTAAATTATCTGGTGACTCTGTTGGTATGAATCGTACTCCCCATAGTATGCCATTAAAACACAATGCCAATTAACTCCAGAGACTCACACGGAATCCGAAAATGAGTGACTTGGATAGGCTAAGAGATGAGACAAGACGATGGTGTTCGCTGTGTGTTTTGCGATTGCTTATATAGGCGTGTGATTCGCGGTGAGTGGAGAATGTTTTGTGTGGACGCCATTAGAGCAGTATCCATGCTTATTAAATGGAATAATAGCTTTAGCTTTTCGAATCAGTGAAGGAAATAATTGCTTTGAGAGTAGCATCAATCATACGGACTGTTCCATGGAATGAGATTCTTTTAACGTCCCCGACTTGCCGGAATCCGGCAGAGCAATTAGTTTTGAATGATAATTTAGATGCTTTAAATCATGATTTTGATAATTTGGGTTGTTTTAAAATAGATTATTTAGTATAAAACAACCATTTTCATAAATAATTTCAACCCTTTTCTATCTAAAATTTACTGAAAAAACCAGACGTTTTAGTTGTCTTTTATCCTACTCCTTAACGATATTGTCTGTTCCCGTTTCCCAATAAGCGAATATCAGTACACTTTGTTTGTTTCCTTTTCACAATAAGCGAATATCAGTACACTTTGTCTGTTACCTTTTCACAATAAGAGAATATCAGTACAATTTGTCGTCCATGCATTTCAAGGTAACTATTTCTAACCATGAATTAATTTCAAGCTCGTATTTGATAGGATGGTTATGTTTTTTAAATTTTTATGAGGGGAGAGGATCAAATCTTTTGAAGCTCGTATTTAATATGATGGTTATGTTTTTTAAATTTACTATGAGGGGAGAGCATTAAATCTTTTGAACTACAGACATTTTTTAATGTAATTTTAAGGGATTTGATAACTTTTTATAATAGATTCGGAAATAGATCTAGTAATATATTTACTATTTATATTCATAGATATTTTTATTATATATATAGTATTTAAGTGATATTTTTTTTTTAATAATATTCTTATTATATTATATATATGAACAATGTAGATCTCAAAATGAGATAGGGTTTCAAGTTGAAGAAGGGGGAGAGCTTCGACAATGGAGAAGGAGTATGGTACCCTTGATGATTACTTAGACGACTCACAACAAAGTTTAAGCATTTTTGTGTCAAATGAGGAAGTCATTTCTTGTATGGAGCAAATGGAGTTGTCAAACAATAGCATGTTTTCTTAGTGTGGTTCATTCCAAGAGAATGTAAGATTGAAGGCATGACTATCTAGAGATAATCATGAGAAGACAACATGTGGGTATGTGACCCCAATTCTAGAAATCATCTGTGTGGGTGGGTCGATGAGCTCATTTCACAACTTGGAATGATGGAAACAATTTCTGAAGGGCCAATCCCCAATCTTAACCATTGTTTTTGCATGTAAAACCATTAAGTCCAACATTTTCTCATGATGAAAAACCTGATGAGCCCAAACTCCATTCAGAGATTGATGATGTTAGAATCCCGACGGCTCAATTATATGTGGTTTATCATTTTTATGGCTCAGATCCGAAAGGGGAAGGGTTCATTGGAAGCCGGCTAGTATTAGAGGAGTTGGAGGTAGTTACATTAAAACAAAGCCTTAAAGCTTCAAGGAGGAAGAAGAAAAAGGTGCTTTTGAGCAAAGGGTCAGGGATTGAGTTAATAGTAGGAAGGGATATTTCACTGATGGAGATTGCTAGGTTTTCAAGTAGAATGCTAAAATTAGAGGAAATTTGGGGTCTAAAATGGGCCTTATAAGAAAACGCACCAACAATAATTCTTGTGAGTTAGAATTCAAGAACCAATAGAATTTAAATAAAATGAGTCAACCATAATGGTTGAATTGACATATTTTGTCATAAAAAAACTACTTTTTTTGTTCATATTTTCGACATATCTCCCTGTTTGTTTCCTCAAATTTCGAGCGGGAGAGCTCGTTGGATGCGGATTTAAGTTTCGCATCCAATGAGTACCCGCACTACATACTTCTGACGGACCCCGCTACGCAAAAAACAAGAAATACCTGAAAAATCATGATGATGACGTCATCATCACATTTTTTCAGGTATTTCTTGTTTTTGGGGTAGCGGGATCCATCAAAAGTATGCAGTGCGGGTACTCGTTGGATGCAGAATTTAATTCTGCATCCAAGAGCTCGCCCGCTTGAAATTTGAGTAAAAACACAAGGAGATATGTCGAAAATACGAATAAAAAAGTAGTTTTTTTCTTTCTTCCTCCAAAATTAATAAATATTATTTTATTATTTTAACTATTATTTTATTATTTTCCTTAGGAGGCCCATTTTAGACCCCAAAATTCCTCTAATGTGGAATATTCCGTGGACGACATTTTTCTAAAGAGAAGGTGAGAAGGTGGGTTGAATCATCTTGGAAACAGGTGGTGGAGACATTACCTAAATTTCTTTTCTTAGTTAGGGGATGGATAGGATTTGAATTCAAAATTCAAGAGGAGGTCAAAAAGATTTTGCACAAAGTATGGTTAAATGGATCAGATCCTCTTGCATTGAAACCTTGCCACCTATTATTTAATCATGTTTTGACTCCTTAGCCTCTTTCCCAATCTGGGTAAAATTACCATGCCTCCCTTTGGAATTCTGGTCTTAGGAGGGATTCAAAGCTATTGGGGATGAGATTGGGAGATTTGTGGTGGTGGACAAAAAATTGTTTGACTCCTAATGTCAATCAATGGTGATAATTCTAGTTGAATTCGATGCCAAACAAGGATAGTTAGAATCCATAGATTTGGTTGCAGGAGACTACATCTTCAAGCAAGGTTTGGACTATCTGAATGTCCCTTTTAGGTGTGTGCTTTTTCATCTTTATGGACAAATGGTAGCTAATCTCTCATTGAATTTTAAAAAGAAAAATTGGAAAATGAAAGAAGTTTCAAATGGGGATGATGGTGTCTCTCGGTATCTAAATGAAGAGGCTTCCATGCAAGGTGGGGAACGTAGAGTGGTGGAGAATTATGGTTAGGAGGAAGAGATAATAAGGGATGAGGTTTTGGCATTAGAGGGAGTGGTACTAGAGGAGAAGGAGACTCAAGCCCCAAATTTTATGGAAGAAATAGGTTTATCTCATAGTCAACTAGAGCAAATCATGAGTATGGATCCGATTCTAAAACAGATGGCGGGTGATGGTTGTTGAAATAATATAACTTCAAAGAATATTCTACTTTTACTTCACATTCTTATTATTCTTCCTCTGGAAGATGTTACTGATGTAAAAGGTCACGAGGTAAACCCTCAGTTGTAAGTCGGGTCAATAGCACCCAGAAAAGAATAATGTATTTATTATTGTTGGATTTCCTAGGTAGGTCGTCCATGTTAGTTAGAGATGTCGATCCAATTAGGGAAAATTTCAGTTGGGAAGATTAGTGTAAATAGGGAGGCATCCCCCCCTCATTTGTACACACTCACACACACTTGTATTCGCAAGAGAGAGAAAGAAGGAGGGACAAAAAAGGAGGAGGACTTGTGTCTTTGGTGTTTTGGCTCTTATGCTTGGGGTTTGGTCTCTCTCTCTCTATGAGACCTGGTTCTTTGGTAATTGCATATTGGTAATCTATATTGATTTTTTGCTAGGTTTTTCACTTTAGGGTTTCCCAAGGTAAAATGTTGTGTACCTTGTGATTGTGTTTCTTTCCGTGATCCTCGCTATGTTGTTATTGTGAAACTGTATTAAAGGATTATCAAGTTAGGAGTTTAGCTATAGAAACATACTTAACATGGTATCAAATCTAGCCTGAAAAGAGAAGCTTTCATGAGGTAGATCTCTCTCTCCTTCTCTGGACAACAAAATTAGGGTTTTCTAATCAAGTGGAATTTTTGAGTGCAAGTGACATAGGGAAGTGTGCCCCTCCTAGGCCCATATTTTTGCACCAAGATCAAAGTTTTTCAGTGTGAAAATCCTCCTGAAAATCAAGCCCTGGTTTGGCTTGAAACCAAAAAACCAAAAACAAAACTAGAAACTACAGTTGAGGATCTTGCAAGTCTAGTTTCAAGGGTTAGAATTTGGATTCTTCAGAAAATTACTATACCATCATACTATCCTCAATCAAGCACATCTTTTTGTGAGTACAGTTTTCATTTTTGATAATTTTTCAATTTTTGTCATTTTTCTGATCTCCGGGACAAGATGTCTCCAAGCACTAAGCTTGATGACATGTTGGAAGGCATAGAAAAATTTCATTATTGGAAATAGAGAATATGATTCATTCTAGAAGAGAATGATCTTGCAAAGTTTATCAAGGAAGTTGTGCCAGAGCCTGAAGAAGATGAGGCAAAGGAAAAGTACAAGAAATATATGATTAGAGCCAAGAGGATCATAGATTATTCAATCAAGGATCACTTGATTCCTTAATTATCCTCTAAGGATACACCTAAGGAAATTTTTGATGCCCTATCAAGAATGCATGAAGGAAGAAACATCAACGAGAAGATGAACTTGAGATCCCAACTCAAAAGTACAAAGATGAGCAATGGTGAATCTATCCATGAATACTTCACAAGGGTCTCTCAATTCAAATAACAACTAGAAACAATTGAAGACAAGATTGATGAAATTGAACTAGTAATGACCCCTCTCAATGGTCTTACTAGACCATGGGACTCCTTCATCCAGACAATCTGTGCAAGGAAGGAAAGCCTAAAATTTGATATCCTATGGGAAGAATGTGTTCAAGAAGAAGGTAGAGTAGATATCTGAGAAGCACTACTTAGAGATGACGACCATGCTCTATCTACTCATACCAAAAGAAGAAAATGAAAACATCATTTCAAGAATGAAATTAATAAAGGGTCTTATCCTTCTAAGAAGTTTCAAAAGAATAAAAAGGGAGATTACAAGAAGAAAGATTTCTCCTCTTATCAATGTTACCATTCTGATAAGATAAGACACATTGCCAGAAATTGTCTGACAAAGAAAGAAGAATATAGGAGGAAGAATAATAAAAGATATCATGCTAACTTAGCAGAAGAAGAAGAAGAAGAAGAAGAAGAAGAACCCCCCAAGAAGTTAGAAAAATAATAAGTTGAAGAATATGTTCTCTAGAATATCTATATGTCACTGAGAGGGTGGCTTGTATAAACTGAGAGGTCACTCATAAGCATCCTTGATCCATGATTCTACAATACCATAGAAGGCTTGCTCGCACATAACTATAAAATACCTACCACATGTGAGAAAGTTAGTCATAGGTATACCAAACCTAAAGGTTGATAATAAAGGATGCAACTTTGATGAAGATACAACTCAAGAAAGTGTCAACTTGAAGAAACAGATGAAGAACTTGTATCTCCCAGAGCTGTAGAACCGATGAAGGAAGATGCACCTTCTCCCGATGATGAGATTCCAGAATAACATGATATGTTGGAGCCCTAAGAACCTCCCCACATGAATATCTCCTAGAAGAGATAGCTAGCTTGGGCTCGTGAGATTATTCAAGAAGTAGAAATGGTTGGTGCTCCAGGTTAGCTCCACCAAGTAGAGCAAGAAGCCAAAGCCATTTCCTAGTTATGTGGCTTTGATGTTTGATCTTGTAGACAAAGAACCTACTTGTTTTGAAGTAGCAGTTAAAAAGAAAGAATGGGTAGAAGACATGCTGAAAGAATACCAATCCATAATGAAGAATGATGTGTGGGAAGTAGTTCCCAAACCAGAATGTAAAAGTGTGGGATCTTCCAAATGGATCTACAAGATAAAACATATAGCGGATGGAAGTATCAAGAAGTACAAATCCAAATTTGTGGCTTGTGGATTCTCTCAAAAGGAAGGAATTGATTATGAAGAGACATTTTCTCTTGTAGTAAGGTACACTTCTATCATAACCATCATGGCATTAACATCCAAGAGAGGATGGAAGTTACGCCAGATGGATGTGAAAACAACCTTCCTAAATGGTGTTATTGAAGAAGAAGTGTACATAGAAATACCACAAGGTTTTGAAGTCGAAGACATAAGGACACATCTATGTAAATTAAAGAAGGATGTGTACGGATTGAAGCAAGCTCCAGGAGCTTGGTATGGAAGAATCAATAGTTTTTTGAAGACCTTGGGATTTACCAAAAGTAAGGTTGATCCTAACATTTACTTCAAGGTTATGGATGATGAACATATCATATTATTGTTGTATGTGGATGGATTATTCCTGACAGGTAATGAGAATCAAATTTCAGAGTGTAAGAAGAAGCTCGCTGCAAAATTCAAGATGAAAGACCTTGGCTTAATGCATTATTTTCTAGTTCTTAAAATATGGAAGAGCCTAGAAGGAATATTCCTTAACCAAGGAAAGTATGCAATGTAAATCCTGAAAATGTTTGACATGTTGGAATGTAAATCCATGGCCACACCCATGCATACACACTTGAAATTGTTGGTTGATGCTTTATCGAAATTAGTGGATGTGACACTATATAGACAGATAATTGGCTCATTGAACTATCTAATGAATAACTGGCCAGATATATGCTTTACTATGAACACTTCGATTCAGTATATAGTTGATCCCATACATGTTTAGTTGGAAGTTGCAAATCATGTGATGAGATACCTAAAAGGTACATTAGACTATGGTCCCAGTTATACTAGATATCATGACTTCAGACTATATGGTTATACAGATTCAGTTTGGGATGGAAGTGTCTTAGATAGAAAGATCAGTTCAGGAGAATGTTTTAGTATGGGGTCAACCATGATCTCATGGCTAAGTAGGAAGCAGTCAAGTGTTTCTCTCAGCATTGTAGAAGCAGAATATATTGTAGCTTGTTCCGCCAGTTGTGAATCCATATGTCTTCAAAAGTTGTTATCATATTTGTTCGATATGGAGATGGATTCTACTGTGATAACCAAAGCTACATGAAGATGACAAAGACCCCTATGTTCCATGATAAGACGAAGCACATAGAAATATGGCACTTCTACATTCATGACATGGTATAGAAGCCTAGCGATAAAGCTCCAATATGTCAGCACATATGAGCAGGTTGAAAATGTGTTGACTAAGCCTCTGTCTTGTGTGAAGTTTGAACACTTCCAAGACAATCTTGGTGTTGTCTGTAAGGACTTCCCTTGAAAGGGGGAGTAGTATTGATACTATGGAATCCTGATCACAACATATAGCTTAGTTTGGATTGATCATCCTTAGACTTGATCCCATAATTCCAAAAGGAAGGATCGTCTTAAATGTTGATCTTGATGGACTTGATCCTGTAATTCCGAAAGGAAGGATCGTCCAAGATCTTGATGTTGGGATTGATCATCCTTATACTTGATCCCATAATTCCGAAAGGAAGGATCATCTTAAATGTTGATCTTGTAATTCCAAAAGGAAGGATCGTCCAAGATGTTGGTGCTAGGATTGATCATCCTTAGACTTGATCCCGTGATTCCGAAAGGAAGATCGTCTTAAATTTTGATCTTAATGTACTTGATCACATAATTTTGAATGGAAGGATCATCTGAGATGTTGATGTTGGGATTGATCATCCTTATACTTGATCCCGTAATTATGAAAGGAAGGATCACCCAAGATGCTGATGTTGGGATTGATCATCCTTAGACTTGATCCCGTAATTCCAAAATGAAGGATCATCTTAAATGTTGATCTTAATGGAATTGATCACATAATTTTGAAAGGAAGGATCATCCAAGATGTTGATGTTGGGATTGATCATCCTTAGACTTGATCCCATAATTTCGAAATGAAGGATCATATTAAATGTTGATCTTTATGGACTTAATCCCATAATTCTGAAAGGAAGGATCATCCAAGATGTTGATGTTGGGATTAATCATCCTTATACTTGATCCCATAATTCCAAAAGGAAGGATCGTCTTAAATGTTGATGCGGAAGGACCAATCATCCTTAGACTTGATACCGTATATCTAAAAGGAAGGATCATCTTAAATGTTGATCTTGATGGACTTGATCCCATAATTCCGAAAGGAAGGATCATCCAAGATGTTGATCCTAAGATTGATCATCCTTAGACTTGATCCTGTAATTCCGAAAGGAAGATCATCTTAAATGTTGATCTTGATGGGATTTATCACGTAATTATGAAAGGAAGGATCGTCTGAGATGTTGATGGTGGGATTGATCATCCTTATACTTGATCCGGTAATTACGAAAGGAAGGATTGTCCAATATGTTGATGTTGGGATTGATCATCCTTAGACTTGATCCCTTAATTCCAAAAGGAAGGATCATCTTAAATGTTTATCTTAATGGACTTGATCACATAATTCCGAAATGAAGGATCATCCAAGATGTTGATGTTGGGATTGATCATCCTTAGACTTGATTCCATAATTATGAAATGAAGGATCGTCTTAAATGTTGATCTTGATGGACTTGATCCCATAATTCTGAAAGGAAGGATCGTCAAATATGTTGATGTTTGGATTAATCATCCTTAGAATTGATCCCATAATTCCGAAAGGAAGGATCATCTTAAATGTTGATGCAGAAGGACTAATCATCCTAGACTTGATCCCATAATTCTGAAAGGAAGGACCGTATTAAATGGTGATGTGGAAGGATTAATCATCCTTAGACTTGATCCTGTAATTCTGAAAGGAAGGATCGTCTTAAATGTTTATTTGGATAGACTTGATCCTATAATTCCAAAAGGAAGGAGAATCTATAATGTTAGTAGAGGACTTGATCCCATAATTTTGAATGAAAGGATCATCCAGAATGTTAGTATTGGACTTGATCGCATAATTTCAAAAGGAAAGATTGTCCAAAATGTTAGTAGTGGAATTGATCCCACAATTCTAAAAGGAAGGATCATCTAGGATGTTAGTTATGGACTCAATCCCGTAATTCTGAAAGGAAGGATTGTCCAAGATGTCAATGATGGACTCGATCCTATAATTTCAAAGGGAGGGATAGTCCAAGATGTAAATGGTGGACTTGATCCCGAAAGGAAGGATCACCCTGTGTATGTATATGTTTGTTGTGATTAGTATTGGTAGCTCTACAAGACTTGATCCCGTAATTCTGAAATGAAGGATTGTCTAAGTACCAAGTATGTGTTTTCCATTATCCCGTAATTTCAAAAGGAAGGATCATGTTGGTTGTTGTTATACCTACCATAGATGATGTTACTCCAACCTTGAGATGTTGATAATGATGTTGTTATGCTTGTCAAATGTTGTTGTTTTTATTCCAACCTTATGCTGTTGAGCTAGTGTGGTGCTATCGTTGTTGTTTTTATTCCAGCTTTATGCCTATAAGCTAGCCTCGTGCTGTCGATGTTAGTGATGTATTATTTTTTATGGAGATGATGATGTTCCATGCTACAGATGATGATTCCATAGTCCCATGTTGTAGATGATAATTCAGTTCCATGTTGCAGATGATGATGCTTTAGCTCTATATCGAAGATGTTGATGATGATACTTCAACTCTATATTGAACATGTTGATACTCTAGCTCCGTGTTGAAGATGATGATGTTTTTTAAAACTTTCAATGATCTATAGATGTACCAGACGATTGATCCATATTTATGCAGGAACACAACAGAATACACAAATAACCATAGAAACAAATATGCAGCAGAAATAACACTTCATTTCATTAATCAATAACTGAAACTGGTTTACATACAGAATGGAAATAAACTAGCTAGAGTGCTGATAGCTTATCTCTGAGAAGAGATGTGATGGCTACCTTCCTCTGAACTCCATGTTACAATGAGGATCGAAGGACTATATATTATTGAGAAACAATGGAAACCTTAGAAATGAGCTTACTACATTGTTTTGCAGTAACCAAAGAGATAGCTGCAGGAGGTGGTACCTCTGGTATCTTGTACAAATTATTTCCCAAAGTAATAATAACAGCGTGAGGTCGGGACTCATACACATCATGTCGCTTCCATAAGTATGGTTGACCTAATAATACATCACAAACATCAAGAGGAACAATATCACATAATACCTCATCGATGAAGGGCTTGATGCTGTAGGGAAGGCATAATTGCTAGCTGACACAGAGATCCCGTCCTTGGTGAAGCCACCCGATGGTGTACGGCTAAGGGTGTGCTGTGGTCGGCAAACCCAACCGCTTCACGACTTCTACTGAAATCAGGTTCTTTTGGCTCCCACTATCGACAATGAACTGTAGTGGGGAACCCTTTACCCACATATGGGAGTGGAAAAGACGCTCCTCCTCCTCCTCTGAATCTTCTGGTTCTTTCTTTTGGATCTTCATGGTGGAAACGATGGCGTTGGGTTCTGCATCGATAATCTTCTTCCCTCTGTCATTCCCCTTCTCGGGTTCTGATTCAGTGTCAGAGTATGCATCTGATTCAGAAGCCTTTATCTCGGCCACCAGTGACTGCTTGGCCAACACTCACTTGTGTTGTGAGTGGGGCTCTTTTGGAACTCGCACCACTTTCCCACTTCCTTCTTCGGCTTTGCAGTGTTTCTCTTTGCTTGCGGCTTTGGAAAGTTTTCTTGAGTCACCATGCCTTGGCTATGTCCTTGGCTCTGCAGTTTGGGGGCACCTTTCCCTTGCTTCTGATTCATAGATCCAAAGTCTCGCTTTTTCTGTTTGATTTTTTACTCAATTTTGGCAGCATACCAATATGCCGTACCAAGTGAGGAGATGTCGAGGAACTCCATTTCCTCTTGAATGTATCTGTGCAGACAACTACGATACTTCAGCACCAAATGTTTCTCTGAATCTTTGATACCCAACTTGGTGCGCAGGGTATGGAACATATTCGTTAGCTCATGCACATCTTGATCTCTTTGTTGCCGCAGCGTAGTCCATTGTATGTACTTGTCCTCATAGCTCCCCACTGGATAATATTGTCCCTTTATGGAATCCTAGAAATAATTCGAAGTGGGTACAACCGAGAACAGAGAGGGTTCCTCCTCGTCCTTTCTCTCACAGTAGGTTTCCCACCAGTCCTTGACATGGGGGGCGGCTTTGAGTAGAGAAAAAGTAATATTTTCCTGGTTGGAAAAGTCATGAACCGAGAAATATCCTTCTAATAGATTCAAACATCTATCTATGGCATCTGCATCTATTCAGCCATCAAATATGGGAATGTTAAAGTTTAATTGTACCTTAAAATGGGTTGCACCTCCAGAGTGGCTGCTAGATGCAGATGTGTCGCTAGTGGGAAGTTGTTGAAGGATCTGGGCGAAGTTATCCATCATCACGTTCCTTTTTTTTTCAAGGGCCTCCTCAAGCAACATTTTGATAGGATATTCTGCGCCCTCATCTTTCTTTTCATCCCCCATGGGTGGCCGCTGGGATTTGCAAGGCTGATCTTGCAAAGGTTCAACCAAATTGAGCCCTAACTCTTTATACCCCTCCCTCATTGGGGACATGCAAAGAAGGATCGAGAAAGACCAGATTGCTGTAATACCACTGATTTAGATTTATGCAGGAACGCAACATAATACACAAATAACCATAGAAACAAATATGCAGCGGAAATAACACTTCATTTCATTAATCAATAACTGAAACTGGTTTACATACAGAATGGAAATAAACTAGCTAGAGTGCTGGTAGCTTATCTCTGAGAAGAGATGTGGTAGCTACCTTCCTCTAAACTCTATGTTACAATGAGGCTCGAAGGCCTATATATTATTGAGAAACAATGGAAACCCTACACATCCAAAAACCTAACCCTAGGAGGTGAAACGCCAGAATGTGGACCCCGTTGGGTAACTTGGTACATCAATTTCCTGGGGTCGTAACTTTAGCATACTACCTTCGTTCGATGCGCATGATACATCGTTAGAAACATCTGTTTAAGGACTACATCCATAAATGACAAATATCAAGTCCAAAATGGACTCATATTTTCCCGACCATTTGATGCCAAAAAAACATTGTTTAGGGCCTCAAAACGGCTCCGGAAGTTTAAGACCCGAAAACTGCCAAAAATAGTAAATTGTGCTACAATTAAGGAAACTAAAAAACTTAAAGAAACAATGGTGGGGGTCCAAATGGAATATGTGTGTGGCCACCAATATCCTCCTGGATCAACGATGTTCCAAAACATGATGTTGATGATGCCTCCTCCATCCTTCCGATGATGTTGTGTAGAGCCACGCCAATTGTTGTTGCTATCAGTATAATACCTTTCTTGTTAAGGGGGAGTGTTGAAATAATGTAACATTGAATAATATTCTACTTTTACTTCACATTATTATTATTCCTCCTTTAGGATATGTTACTGATGTAAAAGGTCATGTAAAAGTCATGAGGTAAACCCTCATTTGTAAGTCGGGTTAATAGCTCCCATAAAAGAATAATATATTTATTATTGTGGGATTTCCTAGGTAGGTCGGCCCTTCTTGTTAGACATGCTGACCCAGTTAGGGAAAATGTCATTTTGGAAGATCAATATAAATAGGGAGTTTCCCTCCCTCATTTGTACACACTCACACACAATTTTATTGCACAAGAGAGAGAAAGAAGGAGGGACAAAGAAGGATGAGGACTAGTGTCTTTGGTGTTTTGTCTCTTATGCTTGGGGTTTGGTATCTCTCTCTATTGAGACTTTGTTCTTTGGTCATTGTATACTGGTAATCTATATTGAGGAATTTTTTGTTGGGTTTTTCCCTTTAGGGTTTCCTATGGTAAATTATTATGTACCTTGTGATTGTGTTTCTTTCAATTATTCTCTTTATGTTGTTATTGTGAAAATGTATTAAATGCTTATCAAGTTAGGACTTGAGCTATGTCAACATAGAAAAATTAACAATGGTTTGGAAAATTCTAGGACTATGCAGAAGGGTGAGATATTTGGCAGGATTCTAGGCGGAGAGCATATTATTGGTTTGGGATCTAATTCGACCTAGAACCCATTTTTGAAGAATTTGACTGAATTGAAAAGTGGCAACACTTCAATAAATAGCTCTATAGGCCCTTATTTTCTTCATTGAATATCAAAGGACATTATGTAGTTAGGTTGTAGTTGGATATTCCTTCGGGCTCTATTCTTATCAAAGCTCCAAGAAAATCAAAGGTGTTTGATGCAAAATAACTGGGTAAAAGAGAAATCTCTCTACGAAGGAAGACAGAAGTTTATAGGGTACTTAGAGCAGGTCAACCCTTGAAGGGGTTTCCCTAATGAAGCTTCCCTCTATCAATGTTAGAGACCTTGGAGGGAAGCCAAATACAAATCCCTCAGATGTTTGGTGGAGGTTGAGAAACCATATTTTTTATTTATTCAAGAGACGCTAGTGGTGGGATCGATGGTGGTTTCGGTACTAAAGAATTTATTTCCGCATATGATTTTTCTTGCATTGGATGCAGAGGTTAAGTATAGAGGGTTATTTTATGAGGTTGCAATGAATATTCAGATCATTAATTCATTTTCTAGCAGGGGTGTTGTAGGATCTGATTTTTTTTGTATGTTGTTGGATAAAAGGTTTCTAGTCTTAAAAATTTATGGACGCTATGAGGATAAGATGGAATTTAGGCCTTCACTTCTTTCCAGAGGGTGCTATAAGGATGATCATCTTGTTGTAGGTGGATATATGAATCTGGTGCTAACAATGAATGAGACTTGGGGGTAGTGGCCAAATAAGTTAAGTCCTACTCTAAGGGACTTTTTTGACAACTACGACTGGATGGATGTTAAGCTAGCGGAGACTAAGCCAACTTGGTGCAACAAACATCTTGACAATCAAGTTATTTACAAGGGAATTGATTGTTTCTTTATTCATATCAATTTAGCTTATAGTATGCAACTATATAGGACTTGGGTTGGACTTTGTTTTCTCTTTGATCATTTCCTTATATATCTTAAAATTGAGGTGCCAAAGGCTAAACCTAGTTCCCCTTATAAGCATAATTTCGATTGGGTGAATTCCCCAGAATTTCAAGCTCTAGTTAAATAACATTGGATACATATTAGGGATGACAATGGGAATGTTTGCATTCATTTGGCCAACAATTTAAGATATTTAAAGGATCAAGTGGTGAAGCGGAATGGGTCTAGGAACAAGGAAAGGGAATCCCATTTTATCTGAGTTGAGAAGGATTTGAGGATAGATATGCAAGTGATCCAATTATATTCTCATTGTAATCTTGTAAAAAGGAAATCGTGGCCCTTGAGAGGGATAAACATAACATTTTGAAGGAATTTGAAGTTGAATGGAGGTTGAATAGAAGGGACTTATGGTTGGAGGTGGGGTACCAGAAAAAAAATATTCCAAAAAGTGGCGGCCCAATGACGGATTTATAATTTCATATAGGATTTACACGATTCAAAAGGTCGCTCGACTAAGTATTTCAAGGATTTGTCTGATCTATCTATCAATAACTTACATAAGTTATATTCTAAACGTGGGCATCAAGATATGTTGGGGATGTTGCATGTCATTGAGAATTTTCTTAGAATGTTGTCTCAGGAGGAAAATGATTTATTAGTCTAGGATGTGAACTTAGATGAATTGCACTAAGTTATAAAGGATTTTAAGAGAGACAAAAGCCCGAGGTCAAATGGGTGCCCCCCTGAATTCTTCCTAGATTTCTTTGATATAACAGGAGAGGATATTTTGAAAATGGTTGAAGAAGTTCAACGATCTAGGGTTATTCCAACTTCTTTGAGTTCTACCTTTCTTTCTCTGATTCCAAAGAAGGATACGCCTATTTCTTTCGTGTATTTTCATCCAATTTTCCTATGTAGTGGGGTTTATGGATAAGATTATAGATCTCCTATTGAAACCATTCCTTTTTAGGTATATTTTGAAAGAACAATTTGGTTTTGTAAAGGGAATACTTATTCATGAGGCCATGGGAGTAGCAGAAGAAGGCCTCCATAGAATCAAAACCCAGAACATTTGTACTGCACTCTTAAATTAGACATATCCAAAGCCTATAAAAAGTATTCTTGGTTGTTCTTAAGAATGTTCCTATTGCATATTGGTTTTAGTTTGGAATTAACAAATTGGATAATGAGTTGTGTGACTACTCTTCATTTTTTGGTTTTGATTAATGGAGTTGGATCAAAATTCTTCAAAACGTAAAAGGGGATCTGACAGGGATGTCCTCTCTCCTTGTATATTTTTTTGTTAATTGTGGAAGGATTAAGTAGGCTTTTGAACAAGGATAGGATCAGAAGAAGGTTGACAGAAGTCTCCTTTAATGGTAGAGAGAATATGACTCATTTGATGTTTGTGGATGATGCATTTTTTTTGTATATATTCTCGGATGGAATGCTAGAGGTTGGAGATAGATCTAATCCATTTATGTAGAGCAATAGGGATGGAGATTAGTTCAAATAAATTTGTAGTATACTTGTCAAAGAATGAACTAAGGGACATACCCTTTTGGAGTAGTTTTTTTTCCTTTTGAATGCGAATCAATGGAGGAAGGAATTCCTTATCTTGGATTTCTTCTAAAACCTAACATATATGTGAAGAATGAATGGTTATGGTTAGTGGAAAAAATAGAAAATAAAATCAATTTATGGTGCAACAAATAGCTTTCTAGGAAGGGTAGGATGGTTCTGGGGGCCCATACTAGTTTATTAGCACTTAGTGGAAGCAATCCTTGTCTCAGTTCTTAATTCAATTAAGAGACTATACACTTCAATTTTTTTTGGAAGAACAATGTCAAATATTAGGGGTTCCATTTGGTGAAGCGAAAAACCTCGTCGAATCCTAGAAGTAGGGAGTTTGGGGGATGAAGAATGTTTACTTGTTCAATAAGGTGTTGGAAGCCAAATATTTATGGAATTTTTTGACAAAGGAAAGTTTATAGAGGAAAATTTTGATAGAGAAATACATTATGCCAGAATCCATCATTGATTGGGTTAGGAGAAGTGATAAGAAGCAAAGCAATATTTCCAACCATTGGAAATTTCCCACTAGCTCCGTTAATGTGATGGCTCCTTGCCTTTGCTGAAAAGATGGAAATGGGAGATTTGTAAGGGTCATATGCGATTCTATTATAGGGTTGGAAGGAAATCCACAACTTTCATATGAAGTTGTGACTCATCTACAATCTTTGGGGATGGAATCGCTGGACAAAGTGGTGAATTCGGTAAGGTCGACTATTTGAAACAGGGATGAATATCGACAGAGGAAATTGGACTCAATAGGGAATGGGAAGCGGAGTGAAATAACTTTTGTCCCAATTTAAGCAAGGCTCACATCCACATTACAAGACAAGAGGATCAATTGACATGGAAATTCAACCCTCAAGGGTGGACATATTTCGCGAACATGGGTTATTTATCTATCCACCTAAGGGTACAAGGTTTTTTCAAATGGTGGTAGAGAGATCTGTCGAATATTAAAGCACCTCTCAACAGTGTTCTATAATTTTAGATAATTCTTGAGAATAAGGTACTTACTTGGGAGAGACGTCAACATTTCAGTTTTCATGGTCCTAGGTTTTTCTTCCTATGTAGGAAGCTGGTTGAAATGATTCAACACTTATTCGATGACTATGATTTGTTAAAGATATTTAGCAGGAGATAGGGACAATTGTTGACCTATCTAATATTTGGTTATGGGAATCGATGGAAGGTTCTTTTAGGGGATTATTTTAGGTTCAGGACCTCATATTTCTTTAATCTCTCTCGTTGATTAATGAGAGAGATCAAAATGAGGTGATCTTCAAGTAATGATATTGATATAATTTTCAGGTAGTTTCCCAATCTTTATTGATATATTCATTTTATAAGGACACTCTAAATGCTTGTCCTGATCAATTGATCAGAACGCCTCCCCTAGTTGATGAGGGGCGGTTGTGGGATTTTTTGGTTCAAGTCATGAGGGGAATTCTAGAGGGAGATAAATTGATCAGAACGCCTCCCCTGCTACAGCTCCAAAATGATAAATAAAGCCAAGCATAGATCCAAATCGGCCCTCTATTTATATAGTTGTTTTTTTTTCTTCTAATTTTCTAATTTTTTTTATAGCCGACATAACGTTATGTAACGTTACGTAACGTTACAACGTTACATAATGTTACAAGATCTACCCCATACTGGGCTGTAGAGCGCCTCTTGGCGCAACAATATCATAGTATATTATCTATTATTTATATAAAATAAATATTAGTAAATAGTAATAACTATTAAATCCAACTCATTTTGGCATTATATCTTATGCTCATCCATATCAAGTCTCCATTTCCATATTTTGTTAGTAGCTAACACAACCATTTAACCTAACTCCTGTTGTTGTTCCACTAATGTGTGCAAGTTAAATAGGGACATAATGACCACATATTGATCCCCATATGTTCAAACCCTAGTAAACCATGTTTAAAATGCTTACCACAAACACATGCAAAACTTAGATGCATATTTTAAGAATTCTTTGGCATAATTGAATAGTTAGATCTATATATGAATAATACTTGTTGAGCCGAGAGGCACTCTACAATCCACTATGGGGGAGATCTTGTAACGTTATGTAATGTTCCTCATGTAATGTTCATCATGCAACATTCCAAGGAGATGTTGTAATGTTGTTACTTAACAAAATAATAAAAAATAAAAAATTGAATTATAGCCTCCTAAACAACCCATGGTTTTATTGTACATGGTTTAGGAGGTCTTTGCAAATGGGTTTAAGGCCATGTGCAAGGCCTCCTAAACAACCCAGGGTTTTAGGAGGGCCTTGCACATGGTTTTAAAACCATGTATGGGGGAGATGTTGTAATGTTCTTTCCTAACAAGATAAAAAATAATATAAAATATTATATGTAGGCCATAAATAGTATTAAATATTAATAATAAAAATACTATATATCAACCTTAAATAAAAAGATGTATCTTTTGGTGTGAATCACACCAAAGCTCATAGTTGAGTGCAATACTTAAGAAGAGGTTTGCACCTCCAAAGATCAGAGCCTAGAATTTGGACCTATGTTGGTTTATTTAAATTAATTTTTTTTAGCTCTACTATATATATATATAGCCAAGTGAGCTAGCTCAAGTGGTTGAGTGTTGTAATTTGATGTGCCTTAACTAGGGATGAGTGAACCACAATTGATATATATATTCAAAATGTTTAAAATAATTATATTATTTTATAGAAATATGATAACCTTCTTTTTTATAAATATGATAACAATTAGGAAGGTCCGGAAGGCCCGAAGCTTTAGAATTAGAAACCAAGTAAGTGAAGATGAAGACGGGGATGGTGATACTTCCATATGTCCATGGGGCAACAAACAAAATAGCTAAGGCCTTGAAAAAGAAAAATATTAAGATTGTTTTCTGGCCGCCAAACTCCTTAAGAAATCTACTCAACAAGACTAAAGATCCCATTGATACAAAGTTAAGGAAAGGCATTTACTCCGTCTCATGCTCCGGCAAGGATGTGTACATAGGAGAAACAGGCCGCTCAATAAAGACCAGAATAAAAAAACATTGCGTGGACATCACTCATGGAAAGACCAATAATTCAGCTGTTGCCCGAGCACTCCCATAAAAGTAACCAGATATGCATAGAAGACACAAAGGCAATAGCGATTGAGGAACATTACAATAGAAGACGAATTCAATAGGCTATAGAGATCGAGAAGAACCCAAAAAACTTTAATAGGGATGATGAGGGCAATGTATTTAACGAGTATGGAGGTCACGTCACATGTAACAAATTTAATGCAACAAATTTAATGCAGGAGGAGGTTACACAAGGAGCGGCCAACAAGCAATTCCATAAGGCCAGATCATGAGGGTCTGCTCTAAGGCCAATCCTAACTATGCTTTGGCTGTCAGAGATGGCAGGGCCGTCATGGTCTTCTACAATCCCAGTGATCCCACAATGGTAACATATTCTCAGACGTCTTCACAGATTCATTCTCTTCAATATATGCATTTTCTTGATTGATCTTAGCTGCAAGAATATATATATATATATGCATTTTCTTGATTGATCTTAGCTGCAATTATATTTATATATATATATGCAGCAATGGGTGAAGGACGAGAGCTGGAGTAACCAAGTGAGGGACCAGGTAGGGCATCCTGCATTCGCTCTGGTGAGCAAAGCCACCGGTCAAGCTCTTCGCCATGCTGTTGCCGAAAGTCTGGAGGTGCTGCTGACTCAGTATGAGGGGCCCTCCACTTATGATGAGAACATACTGTGGAGTGAGAGTGAGGACATGGGATATGGATATCGTACGGTGAGGATGGCCAACAACATTGGACTGAACTTGGACGCATTCCAGGGCGACAGGAGGAGCGGAGGCATCAGAGACGGCACTCGCGCTGTGCTCTGGAAATGGAACAAGCAGGACAACCAACTCTGGAAGCTCTCCCCTTCCTACTAATATCTATTTGTTACTCTATTAACATGGATGAGATCAGTAGGAGATATGCCTACCTTATAATATCTGGTTATATAATAGTGTACTAGTGTTACTATGAACATGGCTGGGATCAATAGGAGACAATGCCATAGCAGCTATCACATGGAGAAGAAAGAATGGATAGGATGGCTGATTACTATAATATCAGGCAGTAGAGACCAAAGATGTCTGTGTGTCTCTGTGTGATCATTATCTCATAAATAAATAAAGCCGTGTACTTTTATACTGGTATAAGTTCAAGCAACTTGGATGGTTTACAGAGGGAGGTTTCTCCTTTTATTATGTGATATTTATAATTTTTAAGATAACTTTTTTCATATATTATAAAATGTATAATGTTATATTATTATTATTTTTTTACATATTATAATGTATAATGTTATATTATTATTATTTTTATATATTATAATGTATAATGTTATTATTTTTGATATATTATTAGGTATAATGTTATATATAATGTATATGTTAATTTTTTAATGGATAATAATATTATGACGTTTTTTAGTTTAAAATGATTAATAATTATGTATATTAAAATATTTATTATTTTAAAAAATAATTATAAAACCAGAACTTAATTCTTACATGCTGATGTATTTGAATAAAAATAAAGAAAATATGCCTCTAATTCCTAGGTAGCGAGCCTTTACCTTAGAGACTCATATCTTCACTCTTGTCTTGAACTAAATTCCTATGATTTTGATTTTTTTCCATGAAAATTTTACGAAAAATGAAACACATATTTGAGGTGTTCATTGCATATTAAAATATAATGTCTAAAACATTTTAGACTAATGATTTTAGTACATTTACTTTTGAAATAGTTCTATCAAGGAATACAAAATTGTATCTTTATCACAAAAGGATTTTGATATGTGTTATAGAAAATGTAACAAAAATGCAGAATCTAGCATAATTTTTAAATTTCATTACATAAAATTAAAACCCGAGATTTAAAATCTCATTCCCTCCATTCTTGATTCTAGTATATATTGTTGTTTGAGCATAGAAGAAAACCTTCTTTTAATACTGCATATGCTCTATCATCTTATGTTCTTTATATATGTGGCAAATACGTAAGGAGTTGAAAGCTCTAGCCACTTGTTTGAGGTTTGCTCAAATACCCTATAGATTGATGTTAAACATATTTTTTTCACATTCATATAATTAATCCATATTTTTGAATCACCATAAACCTGAAAGTCCTAGTGAGCTAATTTCATCAATATTCTTAAAGTCAAACTTTCTTCTCCATTAAGTTTGTTCCTCTTCTACCATTTCCTTTGAACTTAATAATTTACTTTAAAAGTCTCCTAACACTAGTATGTCACCCAGACCATAAAAATTGTTTTCTTCCTCACAAGAACCATTAAAAAAACCCGACATCCCTTTTCATCAATCTTCAACTCTTTCATGATTCTCACGTTTGTATTGGAATCCTTTTCTTTAAAGAAGTTGTGGATGGTCAATACTTGAGCATTCATTTGTAATGCTAGAATTTGTTTCTCTTAAAAAATCCTTTCATTTCAAACTCTCCAAATGCCCCCACACTATTAGAAAAGGAACATACTTTATATTTTTGTTTCTCTTAAAAAATCCTTTCATTTCAAACTCTCCAAATGCCCCCACACTATTAGAAAAGGAACATACTTTATATTTTTCAATTCCAGTTTCTTATACCACTGTATTAAATTCTTAAATTCTCTTCAGCTTCGCAAATATTATTCACACGAATACCTTTACTAATTCCTTTCCAAACTGAGTTTGTAAAAGGGTAGTGTATAATAAATGGTTTATTGTTTCTTTGTCACTCATGCATATACTTGGTCCATTAAAATTCCTTTTCCATAATTTGTCCCATATAAGAACCATCTCTCTCAGAATCAACCACATAAAAAAAATACCTTTATGAGGAGCCAAAGTTTTCCAGAAGGCCGACCACCACCACTTCCTCTTATGTTCCAAACTAGTCAAGAATAGTTTATAAAATTCCCTTACTAAATACTTACCACCCACCTTAATAATTGCCAAAATAAGTTTGGATTATCAATGAGAGTTATTGAAAACTCAAATATTTATGGTACCCAGACTTGGATTGTTAGCCGGAATTACACACCTCTTGCGGACAAGAGCTAGTTCCCTAGATCTGAATGGTTCAGGTCTAGAACAAAACACAAATAAAGAATGCTAAAATCTCCCTAGATCTAGTTAATCACATGATTGAGATGCCATGATACTTCTCTCAAAGGTTGTCCTCACTATCCTTGAATAAGAACCTGTAAAAGATGGAAAACAACAAGAGAAACATGATAGCATACAATATAATCAATTAGATCTATGCTCATGACCAAGGAATCAAGCAATACATACAAATGATGCAACATATATGGGAAATAGAAGACATTCTTTATTAATAAATGATTGTAGAGACTACAACCTTCATGCATTGGTGTTGAGAGTTCCTTCCAATGGCTCCTTGCCTCTAACTTCACCTTTCCTTCAAAGACTCAAGAATGATTTTGATAGAGTTTGGGTATGAAACACAATTATTCCTCCTTTTTTCCATGGGGGGTGAGCCAGTATTTAAAAGCATGAGAGGACATGTATGGTTGAGGATCTCATGGGTGAGGTGGAGATTAGATCCTGAAAGGGAGGATCTTGAGTTCCAGCTAGTACTAAACCATAGGGATGAGGCTCCATGGAGGTCATCTTCTAGAATCTTCTCGAAGCTTCTCTTTTTTGCCTTCAAAACTCGAGCACCGCTCCTCCAAAGAAGAAAACATGAGGTGATAAGGGGGCACCGCCTCTTGCAGTGAAGGAAGGAGTGGTGGCACCTCTCTTTGCTCATATATCAGGAGCGGTGTTGACTCTTTGCTTCTGGGGTAACGCTTTTTGTCAATGGGAAAAGAGCGTTACCAGCTCAAAAGAGGGAAAATTGCAAGGGGTTAATTTATTCCTTCATTTCTCTTGGGAAAAATTTGAGGGATTGGAGAAGACAAGGGAATACCTATCTCATAACACGAGGGTGACGATATTTTGGTATAACACGGATGAGTTATTGAAAACTCCTGTCCATCCCCCCCTCCACTAAAGGGTTCGATACGAACTCAAGCCACGAAGGGAGTTTAGTGAATCTCTCTTCAATAAGTATTCCTCGCAGAGAACGAAGGTGAACATATAGATTGCTTTCTAGATGAGATTCATAGGGAAACATACATCAAGTCGGTAGCCAAGGCGTTACGATCCATATGATATCTATTCGTATTCCCACAATAGGTCAATACTAACCCCAAGAGAAAAAGTAGTAGCATGAAGATATGAGAGGTTAAATTTCAAATGGGTTGTGGTAAGTCAGTTTGGATATTGATAATACCAATGTCCTTAACTGCTATAAAGTTTCAAAATGATCAATGGAAGAAGAATCCTGTCACGAAATCTCTCAAGGTTGGTCTTCGATTTCCCGTTAAAAGGATCTCAAGATATCTTAGGAATGGTAGATATGCCAAGAGGGTTGGTATCGTAGCTCCCATTTTCCTTGTAGTCATTCTTGAATACTTAACTGCTGAGGTAAATACTGGTGTCAATTGTATTTTTGATTCATTGATTTGACTTTGTAATGTAGCAATTTGTTTATTTGTTCAATTGCAGCAATGTATCTGATAATTAATGCACATTCTCTCGGGGTTTGGGAATAATCGAGTGGATTCATGTGGTTATTATTATTATTTATTTATTTTGCAAATTTGTTGGTTTTATTATAGAGTATTTTTCTATTTCTGAGGTGTTTGAATTGGCAAAAAACACTTCTAGGGATAACATGATGATGATTAATGTCCACTGAGACCAACTTTGGTCTATCGGACCTTAAGAAAGATAATACTTTGGTCTATTGGACCTTAAGAAATGGGTGAAGGATGAGAGCTGGAGTAACCAAGTGAGGGACCACGTAGGTAATCCTGCATTCACTCTGGTGAACAAAGCCACTGGTCAAGCTCTTTGCCATGCTGTTGCTGAAAGTCAAGAGGTGTTGCTGACTCAGTATGTGGGCCCCTCCACTTATGATGAGAACATACTGTGGAGTGAGAGTGAGGACATGGGATATGGATATAGTACGGTGAGGATGGCCAACAACATTGGACTGAACTTGGACACATTCTAGGGCAACAGGAGGAGTGGAGGCATCAGAGAGGACGCGTTTTGCTTTGGAAATGGAACAAGCACGACAACCAGCTCTGGAAGCTCTCCCCTTTCTACTAATATGTATTTGTTACCCTATTAACATGGCTGAGATCAGTAGGAGATGATGCCTACCATACAATATCTGGTTATATATATAATAGTGTACTGTTACTATTAACATGGTTGGGATCAATAGGAGACGATGCCATAGCAGCTATCACATGGAGAAGAAAGAAAGGATAGGATGTCTGATTACTATAATTTAGATGAGAGATGTCTCTATCTGTTTGTATGCTGCTTTTTATCATCTCATAAATAAATAAAGCAGTGTAATTTTATGTAAGTCTTTTACTTGCTACATGCTAGGGTTTTTGGATTGTTATTAATATGCTAGGTATATGACAAGTTTAATGGAGTTGCATACAATTGTTTTTTGTTTTGACATCTCTTATAGGAAAATCTACTTAAAGTTTTGTAAGTCATTCTCTACAAATATATCTATCATACTCAAAGAATTGCTAGGTTTTTCATCCTCCCTGTTTGGAGGTTTTCTAGGTGTATATCTTGTCTCTCATGGTTGATTGATTTATATGGATGATTTATGTGGCTGATATATTTGTGAGATTTACATGTGGCTGATATATTTATGAGATTCACATGTGGCTGATTTATGAGATACATATGTGCTGAAATTGATTGATGAAAATTTTGAAGTTCAAGCTTTTTAGATTTTTCTCAAAACATCATCACAATAAACACTATAGCCAAGCACAACTAACACTATAACCAAGTTGATTTTGACGAAAATATGGATGGTAATTTTCATTAAATAATAACTCAATGTATTATAAGTATTTGTGTTACAAAATCATTTACCTTTGAGGTTGCAAATAAGAATAAGGGGTTCACACAATTATACTAATGTCATTGTGGTGAGTTAAGTGTGATGTATATGTATAGGAAAACACAAATAGAAACATAGGGATAACACTATAGCCAAGTTGATTTTGATAAGACTTCTAATGGTAATTTTCAATAAATAATAACTCAATGTATTATAAGTATTTGTGTTACAAAATCATTTACCTTTGAGGTTGCAAATAAGAATAAGGGGTTCACACAATTATACTAATGTCATTGTGGTGAGTTAAGTGTGATGTATATGTATAGGAAACAAAAATAGAAACATAGGGATAACAATATAGCCAAGTTTATTTTTATGAGACTATGGATGGTAATTGTTACAGAGAAAACTTCCTATGGCTTGGGGTACCACAACAGACAGAGTAACCGCAGAAATCAATCCCTTCCCATATGCAAGAGAAACCAAATATCTAACACTAAAGGATCTTGAAACATACCTTATTACGAATGGTTGATGTAGATCCCCGTTGAGCTTTTCCACTCTCACTTGTATTAGCAATTTGCTATCTCAACATTCAACAAACAAGACAAGCATGCTATATAATGGTGTTAGATCTACTCTAGCATATATAATCAATAACATATAAGCATTTAAAAGCATCCATGGATGCAATATTCATTTAAATACACATTATTGGACATGAAAAGATATTTCTATTAATATAAATCAGAGATTACAATAGTGACAACCTATGTCGACACGTCTGCGAACTAGAGAAATTGAGTCCTCCACCTGGGCCTCCACCACTTCAATCCTCCATCTCTCGATAGAAAGCTCACAACACTACAACAAAAACTGGATTTAGCGTCTCTTTTTGCTTCCTTTTTTTCTTCTAGACCATCTTTCAATGTATTTTTCTTCATTTTTTGGACAAAATGGCACAATTTCATGGGTTGGTGCTATTTTAGGTGTTTTTTGTGTCCTTTTTCTAAATCTGGTGCAAATTGTGGCGTAATTTGCACCGGGTTTTGTACCTAGTTATGCACCAAGTTTTGCATCAGGTTTTGCGATAGGTTTTGAGCCTAGTTTTGCACCTAATTTTGCGCCTAGTTTGTACATCTACTCTTGTTGCACCCCCTTTTATGCCCATGTTTGCCTCAACTTTTACGCCCTTGTTTTCATCCACTTTTGCATCCTTTTTTACATCCACTTTTGCATCCACTTCTGCTTCTTTTTTTGCATCCCTTCGTGCGCCAAGTTTTGCATCAAATTTTACATCCTGTTTTGAGTCTATTTTTGCATCTCATTTTGTTTCAGCTATTTTTGCATCCACTTTTGCATCCATTTTTTCGTCCACTTTTGCACCCACGTTTTCATCCCTTTTTACATCCCATTTTGCATCTATGTTTACGTCTTTTTTTGCATCTACTATTGCATCCACGTTTGCATCCACTTTTTTTGCGTCCCAATTCCCACCCATTTTTGTGCTTACTTTTACACCGACTTTTGCTTCAACTTTTGCATCCACGTTTGCATCTTTTTTTGCATCCAATTTTACATTAGTTATTGCATCCCTTTTTGCATCCATTTTTGCATCCACTTTTGCATTGGGTTTTGCGTTGGGTGTTACGACTACTTTTACATCTACTTTTGCATCTACTTTTGTTGCATCCACTTTCGCATCCAATTTTGTATCCAGTTTTACATCAATGGTTGTATCCACTTTTGTGCCACTTTTTTCATCATGTTTTGCTTCCATGAATGCATCACCTTTTCCATCCATTTTTGGTGCACCCCATTATGTGCCCACTTTTGCGCCTACTTTTGTTGCATCCATGTTTGCATCCTTTTTTGCATCCATGTTTTTATCCACTTTTGCATCCAGTTTTACACCCAGATGTTGAAGATGAAAATGAGGATAATGATTATGATATTGAGGATGGTTATGATGATGATGATAATGTTGTTGATAATGAGGAGAACGATGACAATGATAATGATGATGACGATTATGATGATGATGATGATGATGATGAGGATAATGACAATGACGACATTGTCGATGATTATGATGGCAATGAAATGAATGGTGATGATGGTGATGATGACAATGACAATGCTGATGAGTACAATCAAAATGATGATGTTGATCATCTTAAAAAATAAGTTGTTATTTGTCATGCATAAATCGTGTGTGTCCTCCATGACCCTTTTCCACTAATCACATATTTTGGGTAGATGCTATTTCTTATGCCAAAGGTAATGATGAATAATTGATGAAAATGTCAATAACCATGATGATGATGTCAAGGACAATGGTGATGTTGATGACATGGATGATGATTATGCTGATGATGATGACTATTGTGATAATCATGATGACAATGAAAAAGATGACCATGATGATGATGTCAAGGACAATGGTGATGTTGATGACATGGATGATGATTATGCTGATGATGATGACTATTGTGATAATCATGATGACAATGAAAAAGATGACGATGATGATGATCATCATCATTTCCATCATCATCTTCATTAAAAACATCATCACTGTCATTGTCATCTAGTTCATCATCATCATCATTTAAAGCATATGGGATATGTTTACCATTTAAAGCATCCATAACAAGCAGGATTATTCTAAAACACCCCACCAAAGTACAAAATTCAAACCACAAGGGAAACATAATATTGAAATTGTTCCAATTTTCTTTCTCCCAACAAAACATGCTTCATTTTAGGGAATTATGTTAAAATCCGTACATTCATAGTCCATCCATACTATACTTGTAATAAATGTAAATATAATACTTACCCTTGATTGTTGATTTTTTGGGTGTGCAGACCTATTTACCCTTGACTATTGATTCTTCTAGTGTGTAGACTTGTTTACCCTTGATTGTTTATTTTTTTCCTCTTCCAGCACTTTTAGCCTCGAGAGTTGCTCAAATCCTTTCAATTCTCTTTTTTTGTATCAACTCATTTTTGTTTTTAATTGTTTTATTCAATTTTTCCAATCTTGCTTCATATTCTGCAGTCTCATTTTGTTGTTTAATGATCATCTCTCTCAATGCCCATTGAAACTCAACCTTCAAACTTGCAATAAATGTTTCTTTCTGCTTCAATTCTTGCTGAAGTTTTGCTTCCTTACCAAATACAGTCTTCAATGGTGGCATGTTCAAAACTTCAGGCCTGTTTTTCAGCTCATTTTCAAGTCTCCCTATAGTTTCCTCATTTTTTTTCTTTTGAGCTTGATACATGTCTTTCAGTCTGTCAAGGTCAGAAATCAATTTTGCTAGAACTACAGTAAATTTAGAAAATTGATCCTTAATAAGTTGATCCTTCTGTCCAATTATTTTTTCAATTTCCACAATTCTTTTCTCTAAACCTGTAACACAATGTACCATATCAAGAATTTGGACATCCTTAGTTCTGCACAATTCATCGCTAGCTTTGAAGGAATCCTTCCACAAGGTAGATTGTTCTTTGAAATGTACCATTTTATCAAATAAATAAAAAACAAATCTACCATCAAAAGAATATTTGGCATGAATTAGGTCTTCATCACTCGTTGGTGAATGGTCCATATCATTGTTCACAAATTCTTCCCATTGATCTGCATTTTCATTTCCATGCATTCCAACCAAAGTTGTGACAACAACATCTTCTTCAAGGGAAAGTGAAGGCATGTCGTTTCCCACAGGTTCCATATTGTCCTCTAAAGGTTGGTTGATCTTCTTTTTCTGGTTGAGTCACCCGTTGAAGAAGCAGAGTATGACTGATCTCTCTAGTTTTGGATATGGTTGATAAAGAAATCTTGACTCAATTTGTGCTCAATCAATCACCAAGAACCTTGTTACAACTACAACAAATGTGCCGAAAATGCATGAGTTGACCCGTGCATTGAAAGCTAGCATTGGTTTGGCAGGTGTGCAAAGATAGCCATATATCGTCGATATAGAGACAAAAGTTCCTCTAAAATTAAAACATCGATATTGCCATGATTTTTCCACCATTATAAAAAAATGAAGTATTAATCCACGAAGGTTTAAAATGTGGAAATATTTCATGGAAAAATATAACCAAATGTATTAGTGGATCCATCTTGGAAGGCACTCTACCATGTACTGTCGGTCACCTGGCATAGGCTTTGTCTTTGATGCCTCTCTCAACACATAGCAAGAATTTAAAGGTCGGCAGCGCTCGGATCAACTAACTGGTCACCCTGCTCGATGGCCTTGTACAGAATTGGATCGAGCAGTAGATTATAATATGCATCCTCTACGACCACTCCATTGAATTTGGAAATTCCATCTCTCAAGCCAAAGAGAGAGAAAGAAACAACAAGCAAGTAATTCACTCATTGATAATGTCACTTAGACTCCATGCAATGCCTCACATGGGTAGCAGCTCAAGGGGAGCACAAGTCCAAACAACATTCTATCGTTCCATTTCTATTGGGTATAGAGACGATATCCACATAAGTGTGCGTAGAGTGGTGGATGACTGGGAACTCGAGTTCATAGCTCATCACCGCACAACAAAACCCTTGCGTCATAGGATTTTCCACTACGAGCGGATGAATATTTTTCTTTCCTAGTTTCTATAGGAAAGCAACTGTGCTCCCTCACCCCCAACTTCCAGCGATTCTGATAGCTCCTTAAGACAACAAACATCCTTGGCTTCATTGAGTCTAAACCAGCAGGACCTTGCCAAAGAAATTAACTAGATCGAGGACACCAAGTACACATGATGTATGTCAGAGGCTCCACTCGACATGGCGACAAGGGGTCGGACTGAAGAAGGGCACATGCAGATTGACAGCTCACCATAACAGATGTTGACACCTCCTCCTGCAATGGAGCCACATAAGGATATTGAAACTGCTCTCTCCAGTGAATATGACGGCTACATCAAGCCGTGTCCCATTGTCAAAGAACCATGGTGAAAGCTGTAAGGTCCCAAGATTTTCTAAAATATTATGTGTTTTTTTTTCTCTTTTCTATTAGCTTTGTTAGTATGCCGAATAAATATGATAGTTTTGACAGG
>LPNX010115286.1:258055-354282 GCA_001517045.1 Pseudotsuga menziesii
ACTTGTCACAATGGATTTTACAACTTAATTATTTGTATTAGCATATTTCTGTTGAATACTAAATAAATTGGGACTGAAAGAAAATTAACTAGAGAAAATATATACACAAGATCGACATAAGATTTACCCTAGGATAACCCATTATGAGGAAAATCCAAGCCATAAATTGCTACTACAGGATCTCCTACTTCCTTTGTTTTACTATAATATATACCCCCTTATTATTACTCAACTATGGAACAATACAATAATATCATAAGAATGGAGCCCCCTCTTCTCCTAATGCCTCGGTATTTAATGTAACCTCATAGTCATATAGGGTTATTTTTAGGTTTTTTTTTATTCATTAATTCTTGATTAGGGTTAGGGTTTTGTACCTTCTAAAATGTCTTTGAATTTCCACACGTAACCAACTTTTCATGTGTGAGAAATGAGAGATCACAAGGAATCCACATGGTATCATGGTGGTCAACTAGATAGGTTAGCTTGCAAAAGGCATAACTCCTTCATATGGACTTCGATTAAGATGAATCATGCACCGTTGGAAAGGAATCTAAGTGTGGAATTGTGTTAAGGGAGTTGTGTAAGTAATGATCTTTTGAACCCAAAAAGCACCATGCAAGCCCTCAAATAGGCATCGTAAGGTTCTAAACCTCAAATATACAAAGTGAGAGTTGCCCCTAAAGTGGGCCCATCAAATCAATTCACCCAATCTTTCGATCCAAAAATAACTAAAATAAATGAAAAAATATGTATTGATCCATTTTGGATCATACTCGGAAGTGAAAGAACCCACTAGGAGTGTGTGTTTCATAATTGTTGTCTTTCTTCAGTATTTCTTAGGGTTATAAGGTTCATTTCTTATGTAAGGTCCTTGTTTTTCCTTTTGTCCATCGTTTAATACCCTAGAGCCATCTTTGCTATCTCAAACAAATTAATGAAGCTCATATCCTAGTTAGAGGGTAAAGACAACATATAGAGGTCCTATGTGGCATTTTAGTGCAAATTTCATGATGCTTGAGCTTGAGAATTTTTTTTAAATGCCTAAGGCACTTGATATCCTTCTTTGAGCACTATTTACACCCAAATAACCATCAACTATAGAAAATAAATCATAATGTCTCTTTAAAAAACACTTATGTTGTATAGATCCCCCCCAAAAAGATATGGTTTATAGGTATAAGTGTATTTCATGGTGATTGAGAGAAGTAAGATTCATTTAATGCCCTTTTTACACTCCCACGATCCTCATTAGACCTTCATACATATTCTTGGTTTACAACTAACCTAGTAGTGGTTCCCATGTACTAATTTTTGAGGTTAGTAATACCATGCATAGTTCATATGTGCTGGTTTGAGGATTTTTCCACGGAATCCTAGGAAGTAAGGGTCAGGGATCGAGGCTCTTTTTTTCTTCCCCTAGTATTTTCAAGGACTCAAGACCCATCCAAAGTGCCCAAAATATTGTAATGGAAGATGAATTCAAATCAAATGCTAAAGACACCCTAAAGAGGGATTGTGTCATGGTTTATAGGTTTCGTTCATAATTACTAATATAAAAAAGGTTCAATTACAGAGGAAAGCTAGTGTTTCCCTACTTACCACGTTTATCCCTCAACAACCATTTCCATTGCATAGAACCTACTCATTGCACGTATATCAACTCCGAAGTCCAAAAACCAGCTATAAAGGGAGGGATCCTCAAAATTTCAAAAACATCATAATGCACTTTTTTTCATTCACCGATGATTGTCAAGGATCAATGACCCATCCATGTTGCTTAGACATTATAATGGCATCCATATCCAACTCAAGTGTCAAAAATCCCTACAAAGGTGTGACTCCATGCCATTTTACATAGCCCTTGATTATGAAAAGACTTGTGTAGTGCATAAAGGAATTTGTGTACCTTTCTTATGTTATTTAGAGACTAAGAACCATTCTCGATCTTCAAAACCTAGATTCATTTTTCCCATATCCATTGAATAGACCAAAGATATCTTAGTGTGGAGGTTAGAGCTATGTTTAGCTATGTAAACATGTGTAATTGTATTTTAAATTTTTGGCATTTGATTTTATATTTTCCATTACACATTCACATGGAAAAGCTAAGCTTAAAAATTACATATTACTTCATAACCTATATTGCAACTGAATATGAAGCAAACCCTACCACATAGAATAAGCTAATTAATATTAAATTACTTTAGATCAAATTGAGTAAAAACAACATAGATCTATCTTAAGATTTTCTTACACCTTAAGAAATTGGATCCCTCTTGGTCCTTAATAGATGCCTGTGTAAGATAGATCTACCTTGGTTTTAATTTGTTTAATTTTATGTTACTACCTAAATTTTGATAAGTTATAAGTCTACATGAATATTTTATTTTTACCTAACTGCAAGTGAAAAATTAGGATTGATTATTTGTAAATGAACAAAATATTCATATAGTGCACCAAAGTGTGATAGCTTCTTCCCGTCTTTTATTCTTCACATTGTCGAAGAACTTCGCCATAGAATTTGCAAAACCTGGTTGTTGCACGAGTGTTCTCTGAAACCCTGCACGAGAAATTTTCCCAGCACATTGCCGAGCATTAAGCAGGGTCGATTCGATTGCCCAATATGTGCCAATATTTTCTCTTAATCCTATAATTGCAAAACCTGGTTGCTGCATGAGGGTTCTCTGAAACCCTGCACGAGAAATCAAACCCTATATCAGATATTAGTGTTTAAACCCAAGCGATGGATGCAAGTTTGTGTTTTTTTGTGTGTTTAAACCCAAGCGATGGATGCAAGTTTTTGTTTTTTAAGGTGGATGTTTCCGGTGGATGTAGGAACTGGGACCCCAATAATTTGTATGCAGGATGAGCTTATAAGAGTGCCAATCAATGCCGCCAGGTTTGAGAATAAGGTGGGATCCCCCGATGTAGTGGCTTATGAATCAAAGAGAAAGCAGCTGGGTTGAAGATTTCGAAGAGATTGTCTACAGATCCAGTGGCTTGTGAATCACTGATCAAAGAGCGAGCAACCGCCAGGTTGAATGATTTGGTGGGATCTGCAAATGTAGTGGTCGGTGAACCACTGATTCTTTATCATTTACCATTTAGGTAAGGTAATCTTTGCACTCTTCAATTTACCACATCAGAGCTATTTCTTTTATAAATCTGCCCATTGGCAGGAGTATACCTAGTAGTAGGCCAGGACTAGAGGCACCTGTTACACTCCCTCCATAATCCCGCTAAAGTCATTAGGCCTAGCGGGCCAGAGTCATTCTTAAAGTGTTTGGCCTGCCTCCTTAATGTCAGTAAGGAAAAGTGAACTTAATCAATACGAAGCTAATGCCTATCCAGCCAGTATGGAACCACTTTTTTTGCACCTCTAGCTTTTCAAGGCATCTCTCCAAGAGGATTACAATTGGCCCGAATTTGTTAGGCACAAGCGGCCTGTTTTTACCAATACGATGGCCCTTAAAAATTTAAAAATCTGAATCAGTAATTACAACCTATCCAGCCAGTATGGAACCACTATTTCTGCACCTCTGGCTTTTCAAGGCATCTCTCCAAGAGGATTACAATTGGCCCGAATTTTTCAGGCACAAGCTGCCTGTTTTTACTAATACGATGGCCCTTAAAAATTTAAAAATATGAATCAGTAATTACAACCTATCCAGCCAGTATGGAACCACTTTTTCTGCACCTCTGGCTTTTTAGGGAATCTCTCTAAGGGGATTACAATTGGCCCGAATTTGTCAGGCACAAGCGGCCTATTTTTACCAATACGATGGCCCTTAAAAATTTAAAAATTTGAATCAGTAATTACAACTATTTTTCATTTGGCCAAGTCCATACTCTTATGTCATAATCACCAAGGTCTTACACCTAGAATTTAACCTGACGAGTAGACTAATATTCCATTGCGGGGTTTTAACTCAGGTCTCCATGCCGAACGAAGCTTGTTGAAACCAACCATGCTAGCAGGGTTTGTCTATTACCCTTGTGAAGGAAAATCTTGAGAAAGTTTTGTTCTTGAAATTTTTGTTAAGATCTCAATATCCAAATTGTTTTTTGCTGCACAATTACAGTTTTCTATGTGATTTCGTTGATGGTGTGCTTGTCTGCTAAGAAGTGTTGATTCTAGAAATTCATTGCATCATTACTTCTATTAATGTTACTTTTATGGTTTTTACATGATGTTATTCTTATTTTCAATGAGCAATATGTTGGATTAGGATGTTGCTTCTCAGAGGAGCAACCCATGGAAAATATTAGATGTTTGGTATGTTATTAAGCTGTACTAATTTCGATGCTGCATGCAGGCCACACACGACAATTGCGACTGCAATTGTGCTTTGAAATTTCTTTTTCCTTCGACTATCACATGCTTCACATGATAGATTTGTGAGTTTCACTTTTTGTTTTTCCTAAACAGAATAAAAGTTCATTTTTAATATAAATTTGATCTTATACTAGAATATAAGAGTAGCTGTTATCCACCAAATGGTAGAAATTGACAGCAAAGCCAGACATACATAGTCTTAATATATTTTCTGACTTTTCCACTGATCACAGATTGTTCTATTTTTGATGCACATTCAAATTCAACCATCAACTGGATAATTGGCCAACTAGATTGACTTCCTCATGGCCTTTGCTTCACCACCCCCTTCATTCTTGGCCAGGACCATTGGGACTTCCCCAAAGGATCATAGAAATCCCAAAGCATTAATAATTCATCATCTAAATGAGATGACTGAGTTTGTACATGAGCAAAGATAATTTGATCATAGAACTCTGAGATGAATGCAGATGAAGTTTACCCAACAGACTGTGTTCTTCTAGACTATACAAAAAATGGATCTGTGGAAGCCCTAGCAGGCTCACAATTTACTGCTGCTACCAATGAATTGTTGCCACATGGACTATACCTGCTGCTGCTGCCATTGAGGGCTGTGAAAGGCCTGCTGCCACCTAATTGAGGTCTGTTTTCACATGTTGGCACCTCATCGAGGTCTGTTGGTGGACTTTTGCTGATGTAGGATAGCACTAACAGCGATTGGATGCAAAGGACTGTCCTAGCAGGGCTAGTGTGCATGTATGACAACCCAACTAGGGCGGCTGTGACTATAGGAGTATCTTGTTGCTACCCCCATGACTTCTCCTCACCACCGTGACTGTGTGCAACCTCCTCCTGCTACCCCCGTGACTGCTCCTCACCACCGTGACTGTGTGCAACCTCCTCCTGCTACCCCCGTGACTGCTCCTCACCACCGTGACAACTTCTCCCACCATCGTGACTGTTTGTAGCCTCTTGTTGTTGCTTCCATGAAGGAAGAGAGAAAAAAAAGAGCCCTAATGACTTCCCAGACTTGTTACGTCAGGGAGAAAAGAAATATACCCCCAAAAATAGCCACCTTAGTCCAAAACAATTGATGCGATAGAGGAGAAGAAGACCTCAGCCAAGAAACACCACTTGTCCTTTTGGAGCAACCTGAATGATGATGATGGATGATGTTGAAATGAGTTGAAGTGCTTCTTTATTTATATTCCATCAAACACAAGGTTGACATCAAAGAGGAGTATGGACCAATCTGATTGCCATAATATTGTGACTATTAAGAATAGCATGCACTCATGCACACTGAGAGAATCACCAAGTTAAACCATCATAAGAACATGGGATCATGATGAGTCAACATAAGATAATAGAAGTGCTAATCTTATATTGACAATTGGGTGAACAGGGCAGCCAAATAATGACCTATACTAGCAAGTAACCATGCAATACAAATGCTACAAATTGATCTTATATTATACTCCTAATGTCTAATATTCTAACACCCCCCTTAAGAACAACCATGGATGAGAAGAAGGATATACAACTTGACAGAAAGAGGAGGGAGGAATTAGAGCCCATCTTCATTTAATGATGACTTCCTTCACACCTAATAGAGTCTGAAGGTGAAGAAAGACAAAAGATCAAGCTTATAACTTTATCTTTTGTTTGACAAAATGTGAAGTCATTAACTTGATCCTAGATAAGTTTCTGAATGAAATGCATGTATATACCTGTGCTGATACTGAAATGGATGGTCAGTAAGCTGGAAAAGGACAGTCTCCAAAATATGACTTAGAAGATGGTCATTATTGATGCTGAAAGGATCTGGTGAAGCTGTAAGTGTTGAAGATCCACATGAATGATCCAGGCAAACTAATAGCCAGTGCTCCAAACAATACGTGTTAAGGTGATGTCTACAACTTGATATTTTGTTTGACAAAATGTCAAGTCATTAACTTGATCCTAGATAAGTTTCTGAATGAAATGCATGTATATATCTGTGCTGATAGTGAACTGGATGGTGATTAAGCTGGAAAAGGACAGTCCAAAAGATGACTTAGCAGATGTTCATTGTTGATGCTGAAAGGATCTGGTGAATCTTCAAGTGTTGAAGATCCACATGAATGATCCAGGCAAACTAAGAACCGGTGCTCCAAACAATACGTGTTAAGGTGGTGTCTGCAACTTGTTCTTTTATTTGTCAAAATGTCAAGTTTATAACTTGATCTTTTGTTTGACAAAATGTCAAGTCATTAACTTGATCCTAGAGAAGTATCTGAATGAAATGCATGTATATATATATATATGTGCTGATATTAAACTGGATGGTGAGTAAGCCGGAAAAGGACAGTCCAAAAGATGACTTAGAATATGGTCATTGTTGATGCTGAAAGGATCTGGTGAAGCTTCAAGTGTTGAAGATCCACATGAATGATCCAGGCAAACTAAGAACCAGTGATTCAAACAATTCATGTGTAAAAAGGAAGCAAAAGGGACTTCTCATAACTATCAAGAGAATTAAATTTGTTGAAGTTGTAAAGACGCAAGGCAGATGCTTTAAAAGGAAAAAAAATATTAATGATCAACAAAAATTATTCAAGAAACATAAGATTCTTGTAGCTTAAGCTGATCTAACGGGGTTGCAGTGACAAGAACAAGAGTGCTCCAACAAACTCTGAAGCAAAAGTGATCTAACAAGGCTGTAGTGACAAAGATCAATCAAAGAGCTTTACAAAATCAAAGAGACGTAAACTTGCCTTTTGGGCAAAAGAGTCTAGAACTCCGCCATTGTTTCAAATAAGACACAAGCCAAAATTATGCATACAAGGAAGCAACAAAATATTGCAATCATATCTGATGTATCTTGAGGACAACCATACCAAGGAGTGCACTGCTTCATGACCATTGACAACACTCCTCCCTAGATTTTCTAAGGGCATAGCTACTAGGTTCATTAATTAGTTAATATATTTAAAATTTAAATAAGCCATGTAGAGCTATGCTTTTGGTAGTGTGCTAGTTATTTTTGGCTTTGTCATTGTAGACATCTATAAGAGGATTTTTGCTAGTAGAATGAACATGAATAGGTTTTGGGTTTTCTCTCTTCATTATATTTTCTATGCTTTGCATAATCTCTCTTAGCAGGCTATGGTTTTAAATCATTTGTATTAGAGCACTTCACTCCTAACTCCCATAGTCCTTTCATGGATTTGTGCCCTCACAATAATGCTCACTGGCAAGTGATTCTATTCCTTTGGCTCAACAACCACCTGAATAACTTAATAGTTTTCTTTTTCTAGGATTCTAGAAGTCTGCCCTTTCATCTTAGCCAAGCACATTTTTTTCCAAATCTATGTGTATATAATGCTTTGTAGAGATCCTACCCCCCCTTGAAGATGTTGATTCTACTCAATCCAAGTCACTTCATGATTTGACACTTGCACTCATTGAATCCCTACATAGATGATATAGGGCATCTACTTCAATGCTCTAGCTAGACACTAACAATACTCTATTTAAGTATGATGGCTAGTTGCAAGGTGAAGTGCTAGATGCTTGGATTCGTAGTTGATATGCCTATTTCAAGGCTTGTCTAGATATACCTAAAGAACTCAAGCTGCAAATCATTGAGTATCAATTGGAAGGTGTAGTAGGCATTATATGCACGTGGTAGTCCCACGTTCAATCTCTAGACCTCTATGTTGAACTCAACACTTCATAGGTTGGGAGTTCCTCTTCTAATTGTATTTCCACTTGGGATGAATTTTGTCAAGCCCTACATAGGCATTTCTACCTCCCTAGATACCTAAAAAATCATTTGGACGTTGGCTACAACTCCTATTGGCTCCTTATCAGACCATTAAACAATTTATTAAATTCTTGGCCAAGCATTCCTTCTAGTCCTATCTCTTGAAAGAAAATTTGATAAACGTTCTCATTCCTTGCAACCTTGTGGCCCTCAATTGCATCCCACATCAACCGCACCCACTATCTCCTCAACTATACCTCTTAGTGTACTGCCCTCTCTTCTTGTCTTGGTTGTTGTTGGGTTGTTACCATTTTTTAGAAATGAGATGGCTTTATTTGATAATACCATTCTTGAACAAGCATTCCTTTGTGCCCTATCTCTTGAAAGAAAATTTGATAAACGTTCTCGTTCCTTGCAACCTTCTAGCCCTTAATTGCGTTCCACATCAATCCCACCCACTATCTCCTCAGCTCTACCTCTTAGTGCGTTTCCCTCTCTTCTCGTCTTGGTTGTTGGTGTTCCTATCAAAGGACACATATCCATTATACTACTAAGTGTAGACCTCTTCAACATCAAGGTGTTGCCAAAACCCTCTTTATTGATGAGTAGCCTAGCCCTAATGTAGATTTCCTTACCTTAGTTGCATAAAGCACAAGAGGTAATTTCACTGGAAAACCCTACCATTGCAGATTCTTGACTACTTCTCATAGCCAAGGACCCAACACAACCCCTCGATGACTTCCTCTTTTTGCATAATTGTTAAGTCAAAGATTAGTTCACTACCCTTATTCTTGATAATGGGAGCTAAAATAACTTCATATCCCATGAGTGTCAAATGTTTGTAGCTACCCACTACCTCCCTCCCCTTCCCTTATCATCTAGGTTGGACCCAAATATGTCCCTTGCTTGCTGGGTAATCAACACTGCACTATTACCTTTTCCATTGGTGCTTTTCGTAACATCATCCATTGAGATGTTTCCCCTCTTAATTGTTTGGACTTGTTTATTGGGCATTCCCTACTAACATCAACACTAAGCCTTTTTATGATGTTGGGTGCAATAATTATAAGCTCTTCAAGGATTCTAAGATCTATGAACTCTTATCTTTGGGAATGATGCTATGGTTCAGTGTACATTAATATTTGTCCCTCTGCATCATCTGCCTAGTGGTCCTTGGTAATGATATGTAGTCCCCTCCCTTTGATATGCTTCCATTGATTAATGAGTTTGTTGATGTTTTTACTCCCCCTACTGGGTTGCCTCCTACATGCAATATTAAGCACAATTAAGCACTCCATTGACTTAACTCTCAATGTTGTTCTCTCTAACTCTCTTGCATGTTGTTTAAACTCCTTGAGGTTGAGCACCAACTCAAATCTTTTCTTGACTCAAGCTACATCTAGCCTGGCTCATCCCCATGTGGTTACCTTTCCTTCATTATCCTTAAGAAGGAACACCAGGATTGGTGCTTGGTCACCAATGATAGGGCTCTCATGACATGAGTGACACATGAGGGCATGAGTCTCACATGTGATTTGGGGGAATGACCTTTGATGATTATGCATGAGGAGCCTTCAAAGTTGCAGGTGAATGAGGAGAGATGTGACATAGAGGGCTTGGACCATGAACGTGATCACGAGCCACTTATGTTGGAGAAAGGATTAATCATGAAGGGCGTAGTTAAGCACCTACCGTGTGGACCAACCATCATGGGTGTATATGCATTGCTAAATTGGATGGTAAGATATAAGATAGCTATGGAGACACATTGGGTTATAGTCGTGAATACAAGATACTTGATGGAATAGGAGGATACAAGCATATGCAACGGTATACATGGGAACATAGTAGCACATGGTGAGGTCTTGTGGAGTTTTGGATGGTTTCCCATAGGGAGACCACTAAACAGAGATCAAGAGCATATCCTTATAAATATAATAAAAGTTGTTTTACATGCTTGCTTAAGGCATTGTGCATCATTGCTTCTTCAACCTCATCCTTGTACATTTAAACAACCATATAAAAATCCCCAAGATTTTCTTCATTGAGACAGCAGAGGAAAACACAAGGATAAAGTGACAATTCGGTCCCAATCTACTCCATGATAGCACCATCATACTCATCCAAGGGTAAACATGTTTATGCCACAGCTGCAATCCTTTTTAGTCTTCAAATTACTATTTTTTATTGTTGTAAGCTAAATTCATTTAAGGTTATCATTTGGTCTCCAATTGATGTTGAAGTTGCTATAAGGAACACTGAAAGATATAGGTCTGCAACATCCTTACCTATTGGAAATCTGCCCAGATTATAATTCTAGTTGCTACAGGGGTTTTCTTTTGTGACTAATCCCATGCCTCAGACTGTTGTGAGAGACCTCTTTTTATGACTGTTTATTGTAAAAACAAGATTATTTATTGTTGTTTTGCTATATTCCAAATGAAAACTTTGTCTAAGACTGAGGGTGACATATTCATTAAGTCATTGTGCTTATATGTGTTTAAATGTGTGCCCAACAACTTTACTACAGTTGCAATGTCTTGATGTTATTCTCTTGTCTTGTTCACCATTACTGTGAAGCCCCTCTTTCTTTTACTACTGGCCCCTACATTTACGCACCTTCATAAAGGTGTTCAATCAATACCCATCTTCAACACTTTTCAATTTCATTTATACAGCATTATATAATTATGCTATTTTAGGCTATCACGTTTTCCAACTTGGGTGTAAGGTGTAGTAATAAGTATGCTCTTTTAGGCCAAACACCATTAAAAAATGCAAAGAGCTATAAAGGAAAAATGATTTTGCAGATAGTCAAGTGGACACAAGTATGAGTCTCTGACATAGATACATCGAACAAGGAAAAGGCACAAACTTGTATAGTTAGTGCACAGTAAGCAATTAGAAAAATAAAGAAAGATAGGGACCACAGAAGGTAGTATCTAGACAACCCAGAACAATCCAAAGTTTTGAGGTTTGGGTTGACAAAAGACTGCACAATATTGAGTATCAAACAATTTTTTGACTAGAATATTGCCTTTACTATATTGGCAACTAGACAACAACTAACATGAACCCAATGTATGAGATTACAAGTATATAATGTAAAGGCTTCATAATGTCTTAAGGAGATAGTTGAGATCTTCAATACTTTCAAAATATACCACATTACAGAGAATTAAACCAATGAGTTGATGCTATATCCAAAGAGGTATTACTTATCCACTTTGGGGTACTTCTCACTATAAATTTCAATGAGGGCATGCCAGAGGTTTTTAGATCTGACCTTTGTAGTTTTATTTCAAAATTTTCCAGTTGTGTTTTTTTATCTTATAGTTTTAGTTTTTTAAAAGATCTTAAAGGAAGACTATATTTGTTTTCCTAAAAGGGACATTATGTTTAGTGGATAGTTTAAGATTTGGTTTACAAAGCAAAGTAAGATTTATATTTTGTATTTTGTGTTACAACACCCATAGAAAACATTTATGTGCTTTATATAGTAATAAAATGTGATAGTTTTCCCTATAAAAGAAGGATTGATAATGTAGTGGTATATTTTGGGTATTACCAAATAGATACTTTATGTTGCATTTTGTAGCCTTTAACCTTGTAATAACTTGTTTGCACTAAAATAATATAAAGTCTTGTACAAATGTTATTGCTGATGATGAGAATGAATGGAGTAGTGGCCCCATGATGCTATTTGTTGATGATATCTATTTCATTGCAATGTAGTCTTCTATCTTTTCTTCAATGGATTTGTTGCAAGTGAATAGTTGTGTAGATGATGTGTTAGGAATCACGAGGTCTATATGCATGAATGTTCAAACTGATAAGTATATATTATGAACAACAATGGTATTTATTGTCCTCAGTAACTTTCTCTTGATCATCCTAAGTCTTGGAAATGCACCTTCAGTTAATTCATGAGAGTTGCTCTTATCTTCCCTCCATAAATTGCAATCAGGATTTTATCGATAGCTTGGATTTTCCAGCTTTTATTACACCTTGTACCAAATGTGTTTTAGGGCCATACCAAATGAATTTGTATGTTCATGTATGTGGTAGGCCCCCCTAGAGCATGTTTCCTATGTCTACCACTTGACGCAACATGAATATATGTATAACCAAATAGTGTTATTTTTTCTACCACTTCACTAGGCATTATTATTTTTTCTTTTCACACTTAGGTGACTTTATAGATAATTATTATAGTTACTTTTTCTCACCACACAACTTGAAACAAGGACATTAAAATTTAATTCAAACTCTCTGATACATTTCCCTACAATTACCTTGAAGGGAAAAATTAACAACACTAGAGATTAGAATTTGTTATTTTCTGAAAATCTCTTTTACCAGCTTTCTAATGAGACATATCGAAACTTAGGTAGACCCACATTCCTAATAAGAACTTCACATTCTTATATTAAATCTCAACTTGATAGTTTTTTCACTTCTTTTAGGTTTTTGCTTCATCTATTATGATTATTGTAGGTGGTTTCTTATTGAACCTCTTCCTCCCCACCTGTTGGCCATTGTTCCATTCAACTTCTTTGGCTCAGTCTTCATTCGAATTGCTACCACCAACGTTACTCCAAGTCCATGAAGGACCTTGCATCTAGCTAAGAAATGTTTTTTCTCCATCATTTGAACTGGATTATTGCTGTAGTCATATTGGACTCACTAATAATTTCACAATTTCCTTTGAATTGAATTCCATTTGTTAGCACATGAAGAATGCATGATAATTCCATTTTGCTGCTGATAAAGTAGACCGTGTTCATTTCCCTGGGCTACTCTTGGACTGTTCACTTAGGCATCATTCTTCTGGGGTTGATAAACCTTATTTTTGAATGTACATACCCTCTCCTAATAGGCCATGACTACGGTATGGTCTATTCTAGCTAGGATGTGAATGTGCTGTCTCTATTCTATAGATAGTGGTTGATTTTGAAGCTGTAGTAGGTACAGGTTTTGTAGATGGCTGGTATAATGGAGTTATATGTACTTCTTGGTAGATTTAAGAAATATTCCCCAAGTTTATCTTTAGTGTGTAGCACTATTTAGCTTGTAGCCATCTTCTTTTAGTAACCATTCATGAGTTCTTCTCTTACCATCCCATTGCTGAACAAAGTTACCTCATCAATGAATAACAAAATTTATTTTAGCAACACACACATCTTCAATTGGATTCTACAACTATTTCTTAAACACATCCCTTATTCTTTGTCCATATCAATTTTAGGTTATTAGGTATGCATCAATGCATTATGTTGTTCTCTAAGACTCTTTTGCGGACAAGTTTAATAGATTGTGTAACTGTTTACGATATTTTGTTTCCTAAGGACGGTATATTTTTGTGCTTATTAGTGTGTTTGAAAAATTAAATTGGATTTTAAGCTTGAATGTCTTTGGATCTTATTGTATTTTATTAGAATTGCAAATGATCAAATCTATGTGTTAATATTGCTCCTCTTCCCGATTCTTAAAGGGTGCTAGCTCAATGGAAGAGGGCATGTTTTACAAGCAGGAGGTTGGTGGTTTGATTCCTCCATGCCCTAATGATATTGGAATGTATTTATAAAGGTAAAAAATGTAGTAGTGCAAGATGGATGCAATATTAGATCCAACAGATAATGCAAAACAAGATGTAAAAGTGGACGTCACTGCCAAAAACAAAAGTGGATGCAAAAATCGACCTTATGTCAGACACAAATATGGACACAAAAATGGATGTCACACAACACAAAATTGGATGAAAAAAGAGACTCAACACTAGACACAATTAATGACTCAAAACTAGATGCAATACTAGGTCCAAAACTAAATGCAACAGTATATGCAAAAATGGACTCCTTACTAGACGTAAAATTGGACATTAAATTGAGCACAAAATATGGTGTATTGATGGACATAAAACTAGGTGTAACACCATGTGCAAAAATGGAAGGAACACTTGGCGCAAACAAAAACTCAAAATGAGACACAATATTGGATGCAAGATGGGACAAAACATTAGATGTAAAACTAGACGTAATATTGAATGCAAGATGGGATGCAACATTGGACACAAAACTAGATCCAATATTAGATACAAACATGGATCCAAAACTAGGCACAACATTAGGTACAACACTGGGTGCGACATTGGGCTCAAACATAGGTGCAAAAAAAGACATCAACCAGGATGCAACACTAGGTGCAAACCTAGATGCAAAATACGACGTAAAATGAGATGAAACATTAGGCACCAACATGGATACAAAAAAAGACGTAAAACAAGATACAAAATTATATGCAAATGGGGATGCAACATTATAAATAAAATTGGATGCAAAACTAGATGCAACATCGGGTCAAAAATTGGATGCAATCCTAGATGCAACGTTAGATGTAGAATTGGACACATACTTTTATGCAAAACAAGGTGCAAAATTGGGTGCAAGACTCGATGAAAAACTAGGAGAAAAATAAGATGCAAAATTGGATGCAAAACTGAGCGTGAAACTGGGTGCAAACAAGGATGTAACAAAGGATGCAAAAAAGATGCAATAGAAGTTGCAAAATTGGGCGGAAATAAAGGTGAAACAAAAGATGCAAAAAATTGGGTGCAAAAATGGAGGCAAAAATGAATGTTGAAAAGGACGGAAAAAAAGATGCAATAGACGGTGTTTTACGAAAATGTACAATAGCTCCATGTTTAGCGCCAAATTGTTCATCACAATTGGGAAAAAATTACACTAAAATCCGGTGCTAAATTTGACGCTAAATCCAGTTTTTGTTGTAGTGCAAGCAAAGGAAAGCTTGGGAAGAACACAAAGTGCTTCAAGGGACAAAGGGATGCAAACTCAAGTATAAGCTTCGGCAACAATGAACTATAGTTTTCTTGCTCTTCAATTCCTCGTTCTTCAATGTATCCAAAGGGTTCCTTATATAGTGCTTCAATGGGGTAATGGAAGGTAAAATCCGAGCGATCTCAAGGCATATGGAAGGCCAAGAGACAAGTGACTTGGATCCACATCAAGGAAAACTCCAAAACTATTTGGCCTTTTACACACATCCCAATGTACGTGGGTTTTAGGGTCATATCTGCGTACATACGCGAGAATAGGTTTAAAAGTCGCGTATTGAAAATAATGTATGTTTGTAGGGATGATCTTGGAAACATCAAAGGTACAAAAATGGTCCATGGGGTCTAAAGAGTCTATAGAGTGACAGGGAAGGCCATAAATGTGTGATCCACCATGTGTGGTAAAATCAGCTGTAACAGATGCCCCCTAATGTGTGAGGTCAGAGTGGTGATACGATGGCCGAAATACATTACAAGTCCATCCCAGAAGTGGAGTGATGAAGAACCAGGTGGAAGAACCAGCCATCCAATAGTATAATACAATAATCAAACTCTGCACATAACTACAAGTTCATATATCAGTCTCGGATACATAAGAGTACAATGGCCATGAATAGGCATGATACAAAATATGACATGTATGGTCATCGCCACGTACAATATAGACAGATCAGAATCTCCATGATGAAGATATACAAAGGATCATGATCTCCATGAAAGCTAAAGATATACAATGGATCAAGATCTCCATTATGGCTGAAGATATCTGACATACACTGGAATCAAGTCACGAGAGCTAAAATCTTATGAACACTGGCACGATCAAGGAGGTAGCATATATGAAATGCCACCAATCTGGAAGGTCTTCTACACAATCTGCTACAAGTACATGTCCTACTATGTGAATAGAGGTGTCGAGGTTGAACATAGTAGTCCATATTCTTATTACCGATCATTGATGTATACCATTAATAGATGCGAGATCACCCACCAATAATGAAAATGGGAATCAAGGTACTAGAGTGCAAACTAACAAGTGTGAATAAATGTGTTGAGGTCGAACACTTAAAAGGATCCATCAATTAGGGGACATTGATGTATTCCCAAAACTGTCGATGGCGAGAGAACCTACCACTGATGACTGCAAGTCTTAAGGCACTCAAAATGACTCTAGATTCCTATCCTAGAATAAATGATCTGAATTCGATGGGATGAAATCTACTGGAAGGAGGGCATTAAGGCATCCCCCATCATCCAACATGAGATACTCAAAAAATTTGTATAATGTGGAAGGACTCGATCATAATGTGCACGAACTAGTATCAGTATGAGGAATGGCTGACATGCAAAGTCAAAAGAACTGAGGAATGGGCAACTCAGGTTTCAACTTCCTTCAAACAAGAGCATAAAGGTGAATGGTGACTGAATGTAGGAAGCATAGACTCAATATATGAAACTGGAACATCTCTGCAGCATAGGAGGCATCGACAAAGGCTCCATAGGGACTGGAAGCTTAACCAGTCAGTGGAGACAAACTCATAGAAACCAGTACAACTCCTAAAGTCAAACTATTAACCCAACCAACGGATGTGATATACAGTGCTTTGTACGAAGGCGACACGACTCAATGGATGCCAAAGATAACATCTTTTCCTGTCCGGCTTTTTGGTTTTTTTATTTTTTTGGACTTTTTCAAATATTTTGAAAATCTTGAAAAGGAATAAAAGTGCTTTATAGTTACAGACTAGGAGGAGACGAGTATCAAGGGGAAAACAAACTAGTTCCAAGCAGTGGAACATACCTATGCTCAATGCAAGGACACATGTGTAGGATAATGACACTTGGGGGAAAGTCCCCTCCCGGTAAAAAATGGGGAATCAAGCTGCAAAGGATATGTAAAATGGCTCTGTGTGGCTAGACAAGAGACAAGCTCAGGCTATATAGATGATAATCAAAGTCAAGGAAGCCGGCATAAGGCTCAATGAGGAAGTAAAAACTCACGATAATGCAATTACAACTTGACATAAGGGAGTCCTGTGGAAAAAGGCCAGCAAAAATATCAAGAGGAGTATGAGGCTCTTGCGCAAAGTCATGGCGATACTATACAAAGGACTCCCACACCCTAAAAGGAAAAATGTTGGCATGGGTGCCAAATGCAAAATGGGAACTAACTAGGGCACCCATGTATGGTCAAGCTCTACCATTCACATCATGTCACTTCTAAAAAAACAAGAAGGTTCCGTGACAAGATAGAATGGGTTCGTACCTAAGGTTATAATGAAACGGTCATAAGGTCATGAAAAGTGCAAATGGATGTGAAATCTAACCTATATTCTAGTTTAGACATAATACCTGAAATCAACACGAAGGGGTCAAAACCAGGGTCAAAACGACACTCAAAATGGACTCCTACATCATCAAATTAGTCCAAAATGGTCAAAAACGTTCCAAAACTATAGAAAAGGGGGTAAAAAATTTCAAAAATTTCAAAAAAAATCTATAAATAGTAAAAAATTCAAAAATTCCATATCATTTGAAATTTTTACCCATTTGAGCTCAAAACTTTCAACATGAATTCCGGGAGCTTCGTCCGGCGAAATTCGACACCGTTTGTTCAAGGTAACTCCTCATGTCCTCCTCTTCCTATTTCATGATTTTTTTTTCAATTTCCATGGTCAATTTTAATTTTTAGGCCAATCTAAAATGGTCATTTCGTCCGACGTGGATATCAGGGTTTTTTCCACATATAGGGCTGGCCATACACAGAAAAACCTCCCAAAACCGCGTACATACATGGTTGTTTTGCAAACAGTAGCGTATGCGGCCGCGCATAAGGATTTTTAAGGTATACAATGACCAAAAATCAATTTTTATGTGCATGATGGTTCTAGAATGGAGGGAGAGGGAACATGGAGATGTAGAAGAGGCTGTTCGAGGTGACTTAATGGCTCAACAAGCTCTATGTGCATGTGGTCTATATAAGTTTTGGTGTCTTGGCAGCCTGAGGGCCAAACCAATACTCTCATAGATGCTAGTAGACTACTGGGATCCAGACTCAGAGTCCTTTCATATCGACAGGATGTCCCTCACTATAGAGATTGAGGGCATATATTTTATTACTGGATTATCCCGACGGGGAGAGGCGGTGAACCTACGCTCTCGCAGGCCCAGAGGTGGCCTTACCATTAATGAGTACATTGTAGTATACTATTTTTCATACACGAAAAAGGTTGGGAGTCAAATCCTGACAAACTCAATCTAGGTACTAGGATTGAAGGCCATAATATTGGCACTCAGAAGGATAGCCGGTATAGCTTCACTCCACCAGGCCTCGCGACCATTGATGTTCTATGCGGTGGAATGTATGAGACCCATAGTGTACAACTAGAGCATTGCGCTGTTAAGTAACATGAAGCAACATCTCAGTGACTACAACATGGGCAGGGTGAGAAACTTCAGTTTTGGTAGCATACTGAGCACGTTCTTCTTTAAGCGTGTACTAGGGCTAAGCCCTAGAGTGGACATTCCTCCACACGGGATTCAAGATCCGGCCCAATGATGTTGGGCGGATGCTATGTGCAAACTGGGCGGAGGTAGGGTGTCTAACACATACCCAGCGGACTTCTTTCCATAGTGGCGATGATAGATCATTGCCATCGATGAATACCCCTATGCATGGATAGATTTCTAGGGAGATCCGAATATGCCCCTACCACTAGGAGCGACATATGGTGACATAGGTAATGAATCCCAAACCCCCTTTTTAATTTTTTTGAATTATTAAATTTTTGTGTTTTTTGATATATTGACACAAAGGACATGTTTTGGTGTGACGACACATAGTGACAATCTATCATGTGTATGCAAGTGTTGGACCACGGTGACCTAACGGTTTCCCTCGTCATAGATAGAGGGGAAAAGGAGATGAAATCATGGGTGTGGATGCAAAGCGGACACTCCAAAGCATCCACACAAACCTTGTATGCTTGACACATAGGGTACCCATGGCGCAAGTCGAGGACTTGCCTGAGGCCATGCAGCACCAGGTGGTTGGTGTACCACGGGCATGGGTTCGCTTATTCCGACGACTAGCTAGATCTGGGGTGTGCTACCATGATCAGAACCTCCCTCCTCCTCCTCAAGCTTAGAGACCTGAGAGTGTTTCATTTTTGTACTATCGTGTATTATATTTTGGTGGCTCAGAAGCCCCATGTTTGTATTATGACACTTATTTATTATGAAGTCACATTTTGGATGTTTAATGAATTTTTTTTATGATGATCAATGTTATTTATTTACATGTGTGTAAAAATGTATGTTTGTGATATGCTTATAGTCTATGGAAAAAATTCCAATCTAACACGTAGTTAGCTATGAGTCAGCAACTTGATTGAAAATTCTTGAAACATGTATGTATGTTATGTTCTCAAATTGTCGTTCTAGCAATCTCACATGTAAGAATCTTCGTAATAATGTCGGATCTCTAATATGATACAAGCCATTAAGCTGTAATACCACTAACTGTGAATCAAGACGTACCTCAAGAGAGAGAACACCATGTGAAATGACATCCCGCAATAACTTGATAACTGCACTATATTCAACAACATTGTTCGAAGAAGGCCGTAAACATACGCCTCCTAAAGACAATACCTGATCCGTAGGAGTATAGATCACCCAAGCAACAGAAGCTGAGTTTTATGTGTGGTGGCTAGCACCATCAATGAATCCTATGTAAGTAGAAGACTCAATTGACATCTTCCATAAGAAATGAAAGCTAATCAACAAACCTGATCACCATAAGAAAACCTAACTATGCAAAAAACTGTACAATAATATATAATAATCAGCCCTGGCTGAAGATCATGCATAGTATTTTTTAAGATAGAGCCCATTTCAGGCTCTGCCAAGGCTGTCCCTTCATAATACACCAACTCATAGGCACCCTTCTCTAACACACGTTTGACTACGTAAGGACCATGCCACATGGGATTAAACTTCCCTGCCCCCAAGGGTTATTTAGCTTGATCCCATAAAATGACCAAATCACCTTCACTAAACCTCCTTGGCTGGATAGACTTATCATATTGGACCTTAACGTGACTCTTATTTACTTCTATAGCCACTAAGGCATCCCAACGCTACTCATCAAGCTGCTCTAAGTGGACCAAATGTTCCTCCAATGCGGAAGTGTCTGGTAAAATCTCTATAGCTAGCTTCAACGAAGGGATTTCGCATTCAACCAGCAAGATAGACTCCACCCCATGTACGAGCTGATATGGATAGAAACTGGTGGCAGTCTTAATCGCAGTTCTATAGGCCCACAAAGTAGGATATAACATGATATGCCAATTCATCTTGCTTTGCGCAATGGTTTGTTGGAGAATGGACTTAAGTGATTTATTCACTGCTTCAACCTGCCCATTAGCCTGGGGGTAATAAGAAGAGGAGTGCTCCTGCTTATACCCTAACTTTGAAGCCAACTCTTCCATCATTCTATTATGAAAGTGCCTACCATGGTCAGTGACAAGCTCCTTCAGAATGACAAACTGAGTAATAATTTGGTTGAACACGAAATGAGCGCCCGCCTCACCATCGGATTTAATCATGGGCATATCATTAGCCCATTTCGTGAAATAATCAATAGCCACTATGATGTGATGATGAAACCCAGCTGAAGCTGGGTTGCAATCCATAAATTCAAGCCCCCACTTGGTGAAGGGACCAACGGTGATAATCGTATGTAACGGGGCAGGATGCAAGCGCATATTGCATGCAAGCACCTGGCAAGGGTGACACTTCTTGACTGCATTGACACAATCTTTGAAGATCGACGGCCAAAACTATTTCGCTCTCAAGATCCTTTGGGCTGTAGAAATCCCAGATAACTGACCACCACATGCCCTTCCATGGCAATCATTCAGCACAACCTTAGCCTCATCATGGGTTAAACAACAACGTAAAATGGAATCTACCCCACAGAGGTACAAAGTGTTATCCACTATAAGGTAGTTCTTAGATACATGACATAATCGTCGTCGCTCATCCCGTGAAAGGTGAGCAGGGACCTTCAACGTTTGCAAATATATAATAATATCCCCATACCATGGATCCAAATTTGAGATAAGGAAAATATGCTCATCGACAAACGTATCCTCATAAACCTCCTTTTCCTCCACACTTGGAAAATCAGAAATGAGCCCCGCAAAAATTATCGATTTCTTTGATTTCGCCGAAACAAATTCGTGATCAAATTCTTGCAAAATAACAATCCACTTATTATATTTTCCCTCGATCATCCTTCTAGTGAGGATAAAATGAAATGGGTTGACATGAGCTACCACTAAGGTCTGGCGAAGGAGAATGTAATGTCTAAATCTCTGAACCGCATGAACGGTGGCCAAGGCAAGTTTCTCCACATGATAATAACGGATTTCTACATCATTAAGGTTCTAGCTCAAATAATATATGACATGCTCATGGAGCTCCTCATCCTCCTAAACCAAAACCATACCAACCGTATCCATGGACGCGGCCACATAAATAAAAAAATCACGGCTATAGTCAAGTGGACTAAGCACAGGGGCAGATGCTAAGGCTCGCTTAAGAGCATCAAAGGACTCATGGGCTCACTCATCCCAGCAAAAGGTAGTGTCCTTCTTTAAAATACGCATAAAGCCTTTAGTCAAATTGGAAAATTAACCACGATTCTCCGCAATAAATTTTCCATGCCTTGCAAACAATGAAGATGTCTAATATTGTGTGGGGGAGACAACTGAAGTATTGCCTCAACCTTTAAGGGATCGACTCTTATACCGTCCTTGGAAACAATGAACCCTAGCAAGTGACCAACCGTCACACAAAATATGCACTTATGAGGATTTAACCTAACCTGGTAATGGCGACATCTTTTGAATAATAATCTCAAATGGTATGGATGATGCACTCTCAGATGAGAATGAGCAACAAGATTATCCAAATGCACTTCGATAATTGTTTTGAGATCATGAAAAATTAAGGTCATATCTCACTGAAATGTGGTTCCATCATTTTTAAGACCGAAAGGCATATTCTGATATGCAAACGTACCCCAAGGGAAAATAAACACAGTTTTATGTTGATCCTCGGGTTTGATCTCAATCTGATTATATCCGGAAAAACCGTCCATGAAGGAAAATACCTTGCTTCCCGCACACTCATCCAAAATTTGATCAATAAATGGTGTGGGAAAATTATCCTTATGACAAGCATGATTTAAATCAAATAAATTAGTGCATATACATATCTCTCCCTGCTTCTTATCAACCACAATGGGGTTGGAAACTCACTCATTCAAGGGAACAGGATAGATAAAATTGGCTTTTAACAACTTCTCTATCTTAGCCTTAATAGTGGGTGCTTTTCTAGGATTCACCACACGCAAACATTATCGAACGGGCTTCGCATTCAGATAGGTCTTAATTTCATGTTCGACAATACGAGGGTCGATACCTGGCATTTACTCATATGACCAAGCAAAGATTTCACGAAACTCTTTAAACAGCTCGGTATACTCCTTAATCTCATCAAGGGAACAATCGGCCCCAATGTAGACATTCTCAACTTTTCCAGGATCGCGAGAGATATTGATAGGAATAGTAGGTGATAAATTCACCATGTTCCCATCATCCATCTGATCAGGAGAGCTCAATGGAACCACAGGACTACCAATCTTCTCGCTAAGAATATCCCTAAATTCCTCATGCTCCATATGGTCAAGCTTGAGAAGAAAACAGGATCTATGATGTAACTCTTCCCAAGGTGACTCAACCCCAGACATGGCCTCAATAATGGATTCATCTAATAGAAAAACATCATCAAGGCAATAATGTGCGTGAGAGGACTCAAATTCCCATGCAGGTAGCACATACGGGTCCTCCTTCTCCATCCACGAAGAGGAAGGACTAGGCTCTGCAACACAATCAAGATTCGCTTGATATGCTATCATTACTGCAGGAAATGACACATCCATTTCGACAGGTCCACTCAAAGGACTCGGTGAAGGAAGAATCCAAGGATCTTTCATATGGGTAGTGCGAAAAGACACCGAATTCAACGAAGATGAAGCCCCACCGAAACTAGATCCGATCATAAGAATAGGTGCAAGACAACTAAAGGTCCCCATAAGGGATGGATACATACCCACAACCACACTCCCAGTTTCCGGTTGAGAATGATCGATAATCGGGATAGAATCTCTCGATGATGCACTAAAACTTGGATTATAGAATGATCTCTGATCAATTGTAACAATCTTCCCATTAAATGGAAAGCATACTACTTGAAATAGAGAAGAGGCTACGACTTGCATACTATACATCCAATATCGACCCAGTAAAAGATTGTAATAAAGGGGTTCATCAACCACCTCGACCTTGATTGTGAAGTCTTCCCTCCCAATTGGACCTTAAGAGAAGGAATAATCCTGTGTGGCCAAAATGATCTACCATCAAAGGCAGTCAACATGTTAGCGGATTGAGACAACTTGGGAGAACCCAAACCCTTCCAGCACGACAAAGACATCACAGAAGTAGCAGCACCTTTGTCAATCACAGTGCATTTGACGGTCATGTTAAGACACTCTACATGAATCAAAAGAGACATGTAGTAAGGCAAGCAAGGCTGTAGTCCCATGGTTTCAAATTTGATGACAGAAGAAGAGCTATCATCATTAATCCCAAGAGCAGAAAGCAAGGCTTTCCTTTACGGAGGAAAACTCTGAAGTACTTCAAGTGCGAACATCGCACAAGGATTTTATCCCAAATCCTTGACAACAAAATAGTTCTGGGTGGCTCAGGAATTAGGATTGTGCCCCGAACACTTTAGGACTCCCTTAGGAATGCGAGGTGCAATTTTAGGTTTATCCATAGTGTTTTTGATACGCAAAGGGCTCTCGGGTGGAGCGGGTTCTTTTCCAAGGTCTGATTGTGACGAACGATAGTCTTTTGCACGAGTCACAACCTTAGTAGCATGTACCATGTTGATGCAACCATGACCAGTATTGGCTTCCAACGGATTTTGATGTCCGCCCGATGCACAATGAGGATCATTGGTCCTCGAGTTCATATTTTGATTATGGGGTAAAGGGTTGGTTAGCACAGCTAGGACCTATGCTATGAACCTCGAGGCATCTTACATACGAGGGCACAAATGAGTGAGGTGGTCATCCTTACACAATTTGCAAGGAAACTTAACCTTATGTTTAGACTACTTGTCCCCCCCAGCATTGCGGGCGTTCTTGTCATTAAAATTGGCATTTTCATTCTTGGTCCCATGCTTACGATTATTTTTACCCTTTTTTTTATTCCTTCCGGGTTGCTGGTTGCCCTTCTGGTCCGATGATTGCATGAAAAGTACACTTGCCATTTGTGTGGGTTGAGACGAAGTCATGGCTTGTCTCGAAGTGGATTTATTAATAGACAATTAACTCACTTGTTTCACAACCGAATCCACAGGTTTCGTACTTGTACAACCCACAATGACATCGGCATGTGGTCCAGGCTTGATCTTGGGGTCAATACTAAAACACGGAGCATTAGGTATGATCTCATACAAAAGTCTGGATTGAGCATAAATCAAATCCAACTCTTGTGCCCTAAAGATCACTTGTTCCTCATTTTGGACTCTGGATGTAGAAACATCCTTCACGATGTAAGGTAACAATGATTTGAGGAACCAATCAAGGAGAAATTCTGGTGGTATGAAGGATTTAATCAACCTCTTCCGTCTACACCACTCCTGGATATGATCCGAGATATGTGTGGCTTTGTCTTGTCTAAATGTGGACAAGAGTTCTGTACCAACGTCGTAACGCACGGGTAGCTGAAAGTGATTGAGGAAAGTCATGGCAAAGTCATCGAACAAAACAAATGGTCCCCTTGGTAACTCTATATACCACTTCACTACAGGTCCGGTGGGGGTGCATTGAAATAGCCTTAAACAGATTGAGTTGTCATGTAAGGAATTAGAAGAGCACCAAAGGTGAAAAGTAGTGACATGTTCACTAGGATCTTCTCCTGCTTTTCCCTCGAACTTGGGAATGTCCGAGGGAAGCTTGTCAGGGACAGCCAGCCAAGCTGGGTCATGAGATACCAGATTGTTCATAAGTCTTGATAAGTCAGGTACGTTCAACATTGCGAGGAAAGGGAGCCTAGGTTGATCCGGTCTATGCCACACTCCCTGATAATTATGGTTCATATGAGGCTGATTACTGTAAATACCATGGCCTTGGCCATAATATCTTCGTCCCATTTGACCCATATAGGGCTGCATGGAAGCATTATGATGTGGTGTACCTTAACTAGGTAGTGCTACAAAGCCATAATTAGACGAGTAAGCAGGTTGTTGATACCCGTACCCATCAGGTTGATAGTTTGTCCATACTGCGGTCCATAAGGTTGTCCATGAGAAGCTCCATAAGGTATCCCATGGGATGTCCCATGAGAAGCTCTATATTTAGGGATATGGGGAACTCCTTGTGTGGACCATGAGACGATATAGAAACAGGAATATGACCTCTCGAGACAACAGGAGGTACTTGAATCTGAGATACTACCATGCAAGCAGTCGCAATACAAACATGGCTAGTAGCAACATTTCAGCCTGAAGGACAACGCGAATGAGGGGGAGGAAGGTTTGTCAAAAATGCATTCAAAGGAGTAGGGTTTGAGGATTAAGGGACATGTGAAGGGATGTAAGTGGTGTTCCCTATGGTCACTCATCTTGGTTCTGGTATCCATATATGACTACTAACACTAGGTCTAGGATGGACATGTGAGGTAGCTTCCACCACCGGGATGGAAGGTGCAATCTGATTAGTGCTCCCAAATATCTTCACATGGAAAGGAATAGGAGTGCCCCTAGGCATAGTGCTAGGTTCAATCTCTGACTCGACATGATGTGCCGAATCATGTGTAGGGATATCAGGTATGCCATAATGAATATAACTAGTGCTTGTGGGTTCATGATGAGTCTCGTCACCTGGTAACCAATACCAGCGACCTGTGAATGAGGAATCATAACCAGAATGTGAAGGTATATCTAGTGAAGGATCATATACAGGAGTAGAATCTACATCCCCAACCTCATGAGCTGGAGAAGACATCTCAAGAATCTCATCCTCGTGATCTCCCATCATGTGTGAATCAATGTGAGAAGTAGTCCACCCAGACTGTATGTTTCTCTCTCCCAAAGGAGGAGGAGATGTGGAAGGTGGAAGTCCTGCTAAAAAATGAGAATGGCGAAGTGCAGTGCCTGAATCCACAATGACTAAAAAAAATTGAAAAATACTCTATCTAATTACGCAAACCCTAGGAAAAATAGCGTGAACAGAGCATACACCTATATAATGTAAATCCAAATCACACCAAATAAGGGTAGGATATGTGAGCTCATGAATGAAGTAGGTATGTCTCTCCTAGGAGAGGATTGAGATTCCCATACACAACAAGCAGAGGTTCGTAACCAATTATAGTGGCCCTCAGCTTCAATGCATATAGCAACTATGCTGTCCGACCCCTACCTGGCCAGGACACCTGCAGAATAACGTCTGGGAAGTACCCCCTCGATAACCTAGGTAAGGAAACTAAGGTCATCTCAATATAATCAATGCTCAAGTAGACATTCACAGGTGGGATTGACCATATGGGAAGGGTAGTAAAGCCTGAAACTCTCGAAAGAGCCACGAGATACGAATACAATCCTGGAAATATCTCCGGTGCGACTCAGTTATGACCAGGGGTCGTCCCAATCAATAACCGCTCACACTTCCTCATAGCTTAACTCCCTTGTAAGAGGAGGATCCAAAGAAACACTAATTATATAATGGAATTTCACACTCTCACCTAGACAAACACATAAATGTTTTGTTTAGTGGTCTTGGAGAATTTACTCACAATGAACTATTCCAAGACCCTAAAACCTAATCTTGTTGGTGCACCCTATAAAATAAAAGAGTGTAATTCATTTTATTTTGCATTGATTTTAATTGGCTTATTACTCAAAAAAGGATAAATGATCATGCAACTAATGATGTTATGACACAACAAGAAGTAAAATGCACACCTAACAATCAATGCAAATGCATTGTGTTAAATGAAAAACAGGGTATGCTACTACATGAAGTGCAAAATGTTCCTTCAAATGAAGATGCAATCATTCCTATATGAAAACCTAACTAATATGTTTCCAAGCAAAACTAATGCAAGTACCATCCAAAATGCAAAATGTAACAATGGATAATGATGCAAGAAGCAAATGTTTTTTTATTTTTTGAATTAAAATGAGATAATAAAGAAAAAGTATGACTCTACCACCCTCAGACTCTGCAAGCACTATCAGAAAACACCCAAGTAAAGCGCTAAGGTAAAAGAGACCTAATGCAATAATCCCAAAATAAAAAATAGAAAATGCAATGACAAAAACATTCTAAAAAAATTCAAACTAAAAAGCGTCTCTGGTAAAAAACAGAGGTTTATACAGACTCTAGAAGAATCCAAGAAGACTCAGCAATCATCCAAACTCACCCAGCAACATTTAATCTTCCCCCAAAAGGAAAAACTTAGGGCATATGAGACTATGTGCAGAAAACATGCATATATATGCGGATATCCCAGTAAAAACCACGTGTACACATGACTATGAAGATAAAAGTCACGTACATGAAGAAAAAGAGATAAAAAAGAAGGTAAATAGACAAGCTGAGACAAAATTTACTCCTATCAGACATTACCAAGAAAACATGCCCCTAGACCTGACTCAGAAAAAGAGAAATCAAAGCAATTCAAGAACATTGAATGCTGATAAAACCCCAAGAGGAAATGACTAGGAACTCCCCAACAGAGTCGCCAATTCTGTTACAGAGAAAACTTCCTATGGCTTGGGGTACCACAATAGACAGAGTAATTGCAGAAATGAATCCCTTCCCATATGCAAGAGAAACCAAATATCTAACACTAAAGGATCTCGAAACATACCTTATTCTGGATGGTTGATGTAGATCCCTGTTGAGCTTTTCCACTCTCACTTGTATTAGCAATTTGCTCTCTCAACATTCAACAAACAAGACAAGCATGCTATATAATGGTGTTAGATCTAATCTATCATATATAATTAATAACATATAAGAATTTAAAATCATCCATGGATTCAATATTCATTTAAATACACATTATTGGACAGGAAAAGATATTTCTATTAATATAAATCAGAGATTACAATAGTGACAACCTCTTTCGGCACGTCTACGAACCGTAGAAACTGAGTCCTCCACCTGGGCCTCCACCACTTCAATCCTCCATCTCTCGATAGCAAGCTCACAAGCAAAGGAAAGCTTGGGAAGAACAAAAAGTGATCCAAGGGACAAAGGGATGCAGACTCAAGTATAAGCTCTGGCAACAATGGAATATAGTTTTCTTGCTCTTCAATTCCTCCTTCTTCAATGTATCTAAAGGGTTCCTTATATAGTGCATCAATGGGATAATGGAAGGTTAAATCCAAGTGATCTCAAGGCATATGGAAGTCCAATAGACAAGTGACTTGGATCCACATCAAGGAAAACTCCAAAACTATTTGGCCTTTTGCACACATCCTGATGTATGCTGGTTTTAGGGTCATATCCGCGTACATACGCGAGAATAGGTTTAAAAGTCACATGTGGAAAAAAATGCATGTTTTTAGGGATGATCTTGGAAACATCAAAGGTACAAAAATGGTCCATGGGGTCTAAAGAATCTATAGAGGGACAGGGAAGGCCATAAATGTGTGATCTACCATGTGTGGTAAAATCAACTGTAACAGTAATTTTCATTAAATAATAACTCAACGTATTATAAGTATTTGTGTTACAAAATAATTTACCTTTGAGGTTGCAAATAAGAATAAGGGGTTCACACAATTATACTAATGTGATTGTGGCGAGTTAAGTGTAATGTATATGTATAGGAAAACACAAATAGAAACATAGGGATAACACTATAGCCAAGTTGATTTTGATGAAACTATGGATGGTAATTTTCAATAAATAATAACTCAATGTATTATAAGTATTTGTGTTACAAAATCATTTACCTTTGAGGTTGCAAATAAGAACAAGGGGTTCACACAATTATACTAATGTCATTGTGGTGAGTTAAGTGTGATGTATATGTATAGGAAAACACAAATAGAAACATAGGGATAACACTATAGCCAAGTTGATTTTGATGAGACTATGGATGGTAATTGTTACGGAGAAAACTTCCTATGGCTTGGGGTACCACAACAGACAGAGTAACCGTAAAAATCAATCCCTTCCCATATGCAAGATAAACCAAATATCTAACACTAAAGGATCTTGAAACATACCTTATTACGAATGGTTGATGTAGATCCCCGTTGAGCTTTTCCACTCTCGCTTGTATTAGCAATTTGCTCTCTCAACATTCGGCAAACAAGACAAGCATGCTATATAATGGTGTTAGATCTACTCTATCATATATAATCAATAACATATAAGAATTTAAAAGCATCCATGGATGCAATATTCATTTAAATACACATTATTGGACAGGAAAAGATATTTCTATTAATATAAACCAGAGATTACAATAGTGAAAACCTCCATCGGCACATCTGCGAACTGGAGAAACTGAGTCCTCCACCTGGGCCTCCACCACTTCAATCCTCCATCTCTCGATAGCAAGCTCACAAGCAAAGGCAAGCTTGGGAAGAACAAAAAGTGCTCCAAGGGATATCTACGTACATGCTAGGGTTTTTGGCTTGTTATTAATATGCTAGGTATATGACAAGTTTAATGGAGTTGCATACAATTGTTTTTTGTTTTGATATCTCTTATAGGAAAATCTACTTATATTTTGTAAGTCATTCTCTACAAATATATCTATCATACTCAAAGAATTGCTAGGTTTTTCATCCTCCCTGTTTGGAGGTTTTCTAGGTGTATATCTTGTCTCTCATGGTTGATTGATTTATATGGCTGATTTATGTGGCTGATATATTTGTGAGATTTACATGTGGCTGATATATTTATGAGATTCACATGTGGCTGATTTATGAGATACATATGTGCTGAAATTGATTGATGAAAATTTTAAAGTTCAAGCTTTTTAGATTTTTCTCAAAACATCATCACAATAAACACTATAGCCAAGCACAACTAACACTATAGCCAAGTTTATTTTGATGAGACTATGGATGGTAATTTTCATTAAATAATAACTCAATGTATTATAAGTATTTGTGTTACAAAATCATTTACCTTTGAGGTTGCAAATAAGAATAAGGGGTTCACACAATTATACTAATGTCATTGTGGTGAGTTAAGTGTGATGTATATGTATAGGAAAACAAAAATAGAAACATAGGGATAACACTATAGCCAAATTGATTTTGATGAGACTATGGATGGTAATTTTCAATAAATAATAACTCAATGTATTATAAGTATTTGTGTTACAAAATAATTTACCTTTGAGTTTGCAAATAAGAATAAGGGGTTCACACAATTATACTAATGTCATTGTGGTGAGTTAAGTGTGATGTATATGTATAGGAAAACACAAATAGAAACATAGGGATAACACTATAGCCAAGTTGATTTTGATGAGACTATGGATGGTAATTGTTACGGAGAAAACTTCCTATGGCTTGGGGTACCACAACAGATAGAGTAACCGCAGAAATCAATCCCTTCCCATATGCATGAGAAACCAAATATCTAACACCAAAGGATCTCGAAACATACCTTATTATGAATGGTTGATGTAGATCCCCATTGAGCTTTTCCACTCTCACTTGTATTAGAAATTTACTCTCTCAACATTCAACAAACAAGACAAGCATGCTATATAATGGTGTTATACCTACTCTAGGATATATAATCAATAACATATAAGCATTTAAAATCATCCATGGATTCAATATTCATTTAAATACACATTATTGGATAGGAAAAAATATTTCTATTAATATAAATCAGAGATTACAATAGTGACAACCTCTGTCGGCACGTTTGAGAGTCAGAGAAACTAAGTCCTCCACCTGGGCCTGCACCACTTCAATCCTCCATCTCTCGATAGAAATATCACAAGCAAAGGAAATCTTGGGAAGAACACAAAGTGTTCCAAGCGACAAAGGCATGCAGACTCAAGTATAAGCTCCTGCAACAATGGACTATAGTTTTCTTGCTCTTCAATTCCTCCTTCTTCAATGTATCCAAAGGGTTCCTTATATAGTGCATCAATGGGGTAATGGAAGGTCAAATCTGAGGAATCTCAAGGCATATGGAAGGCCAAGAGACAAGTGACCTAGATCCACATCAAGAAAAACTCCAAAACTATTTGGCCTTTTGCACACATCCCAATGTACATGGGTTTTAGGGTCATATCTCTGTACATACGCGTGAATAGGTTTAAAAGTCGCATATGGAAAATAATGCATGTTTTTAGGGATGATCTTGGAAACATCAAAGGTACAAAAATGGTCCATGGGGTCTAAAGAGTCTGCAGAGGGACAAGGAAGGCCATAAATGTGTGATCCACCATGTGTGGTAAAATCAGCTGTAACAGATGCCCCCTAATGTGTGAGGTCAGAGGGGTGATACGATGGCCGAAATACATTACAAGTCCATCCCAGAAGTGGAGTGATGAAAAAACAGGTGGAAGAACTAGCCATCCAATAGTATAGTACAATAATAAAACTCTACACATAACTACAAGTTCATATAGCAGTCTTGGATACATAAGAGTACAATGGCCATGAATAGGCATGATACAAAATATGACATGTATGGTCATCGCCACGTATAATATAGATAGATCAGAATCTCCATGATGAAGATATACAAAGGATCATGATCTCCATGAAAGATGAAGATATACAATGGATCAAGATCTCCATAATGGCTGAAGATATCTGACATACACTGGAATCAAGTCATGAGAGCTGAAATCTTATGAACAATGGCACGATAAAGGAGGTAGCATATATGAAATGCCACCAATCTAGAAGGTCTTCTACAAAATCCGCTACGAGTACATGTCCTACTCTGTGAATAGAGGTGTCGAGGTTGAACATAGTAGTCCATATTCTGATTACTGGTCATTGATGTATACTGTTAATAGAAGCGAGATCACCCACCAATAATGAACATGGGAATCAAGGTACTAGAGTGCAAACTAACAAGTGTGAATAAATGTGTTGAGGTCAAACACTTAAAAGGATCCATCAATTAGGGGGCATTGATGTATTCCCAAAACTGTCGATGGCGAGAGAACCTGCTATTGATGACTACAAGTCTCAAGGCACTCAAAATGACTCTAGATTCCTATCCTAGAATAAATGATCTAAAGTCGATGGGATGAAATCTACTGAAGGAGGGCATTAAGGCATCCCGCATCATCCAACACAAGGTACTCAACAAAGTTGTATAATGTGGAAGGTATTCAAAGAGTTTTTTTTTCCAAGGTATTTTTGCAACGTAGGTTATTTCTTTGCAATGGGTTTTTTCAAAGAGTTTTTTTGCAAGGTATTTTTGAGAAGGAGTTTTTTTTTCCAAAATATTTTTATAAGCTGTTTTTTCAAAGAAGGTTTTTTTTCAAAGTATTTTTTCAAACATTTTTTTTTCCAATGGTTTTACAAAGAAGATTTCTTTACAAGGCGTTCTTATTTTTTTCCAAGGGGTTTTTCCAAAGGAGATTAAACAATCATGGGCAATAAGAAAAACCGTAAAAAAAAGAGTGATCATAAACGTGATGACGATGATAATAGGGAAAAACAAAAACTCAGAAATAGAGCCAAAAGAGAAAGGGTTGTAGAAATGGAAGAGAGAATTATTGTAGATATAAGAACAAATTTACATGACGCTGTTGATGAAATGAAAATTGAAAATAGGGTACAAGAAGAACAAATTGAAGTTCAAGAGACCATTGTTGAAGATGTAAATAGTGATTTACATGCTAATGTTGATGAAGTCAATATTGAATATCAAAATCAAGATCCAGAAATAGGACTTGGTATGTATATATCATGTATTTTCCAAATTCATTTTTATAATGAATTGTATTTTTGGACATATGTTAAATTAAATTTAACTTGATGTATAGGTACTTTCACCATTGATGATGAAATGTTAGAATACATTGAATATTGCGGAAAATATGGAGAAAAAATACCCATACGTGTTGAACGATATCATGCTACAAAAATTTATGATGTTATTCTCAAGGATTGTTCAATAGCAAGACGAGCACAAATTTTGAGATGTTTATTGGTGTCCAAGAAGTTAGAAGGTGCTACGTCATTATTGGGTATTCACAAGGTGACAAAAGAGTAAAAAATGAAACATAATGTGATAGAAAATATAGGTGATGCAATAAAAAAAATTGGAAAATCCAGAAAGAAAGATACCAGTGTTGCATGTAGAGCAATTCAGACAGCAATTGTTTCAGCTAGTACTATACAAAAATGTTTGACAACACAACTAGCACAAGTAGTTGGAACCTCAAGAAATACATTATACAAACATAACAAATTCAGAATGCTAATAGATGAAAATGATGAACTTGCTTGCTGGGCAATTATTTGTAGACAACCTTACAAAGATAGAATGGGAGAAGGTGTTAAAGATATTGTACAGAAATATTGGTTGGCACATGCTCGAGTTTCATCAAATTCAAGGGATGTGATATGACAAAGAGTATCATGAAATGTATATGAAAGTTGTCCAAAACATATAATGGAAACGACACAAGTACAATTGTTCAATAAATTCAAGGAGGATCATCGTGGAATTAATATGTCAATCACTACATATGTGCAACAAAAACCATGGTATGTTAGACCTATTACTATACGTTACACATATTATTGTCGTTATCATGTGTAATTTCAATTATATTAAGACAAGTTTCTTGAATTTGGTAAAATGTTTTGGACAAATTCACCACCTCCACCCACAATACGTGAATTCATATCTCAAACTCTATGTGAGAGAAATCACGATGAAGTATTTTATAATAAGAAATGTGTCAATGGAAAAAATTGTCATCGTTGTGGAAATTTGGTTTTATTCCACAATAAATACCCTATCGATAATGATCAGTCACTTTCAAATGTAACCGTTGATTGGAGAAGGTATGAATACAACAATTATTCTACAAGTTCTAGTGATGCACATTCCAAAAGAATTGATTTGCGAGAAGATAAAATATGTGTGACATATTTTCTCAAGAAATTTGAGAGTGAAATTTATAAATACACCAAGCATTCACATAGAGGATGATGGAAAGACCTTCAATTCAAACATTCCCGTGAAATTTTTCCAGCCGGAAAAATTTTGTTTATGGTTGATTTTGTAGAAAACTACACATTTTCTGCACAAAAAGAGATTCAAAGTGAATACTATCATTCTGACCAAGTTTCGATATTTGTCCATGTTCTATATAGAAATTATCAACAGGATGTTGATGGCATTGAAAGCACGTGTGACAATCGAGATGTGATTAAATAATATCACTTTTATATCAGCGATGAGCATACACACGATACACATTTTGTTCAACATTGTATTGAATTTTTTTTCTATGATTCACTAAAAAGGTGTGAAGTTAAATTCAATGAACATTGGATATGGTCATATGGATGTGCAGGACAATTTAAATATTCATGATCATTTTTTTGGTTATGTCGACTTCATAAAGCATTGAACATTAAACATCGCTGGAATTTCTTTGAAACTGGACATGGAAAAGGTGAACATGATGGTGCAAGAGCATGCGTAAAAAGAGCACTTCAAATATGGAAAATGAACCATTCTTCTAGACGATTCCATTTAGCTGCAGAGGTTGTCCAATGGTGTAAATCACATCTAAGCCATGGTTGTAGTCAACAATCAAAATATGTGCACAGGTATGTACATGAATTTTTTAATTTATATTAATTGTCCATTTAAAAAAATTTATGTACTAACATTGAAGTATATGTACACTAACATTAAAAGTTGTCATTTGTGATTTATCATTTATTGTGTAGGTTTTTTTGGCTTGTTGGGGTCCAATATATAGATATATCAATACCATATGAGGCTAGCACCATACATGGGACTAGAGAACTTCACTCTATTCAAACAAAAGCCTTCCAAAACATGTTTGCATTTGACAGTAGAAAGAAATCATGTTTTTGTCATATTTGCACTGAAAATGTTGAATCTATAGAAGTTTGTGAAAACATAACGAACAACTACGTAAAACATTGGAAACACACAGAGATTAATCCAAAAGGGAAAATGCCACTAGCAAGCGTAGAAGAATTAGAATCAGAAGAAATAGAAATATCATCTGATAGAGATAGAATTTTAGATCTCGTTAGAGAAGGTAATGATCTTATTTATTTTTCATTATTGTCCATCACCTTATGTGTATATATTCAATATAATTGACTTAAAAACTCTAATGCCAATTGTAATTTGCACAGGAGATGTTTTCACTGTGATTGCACAATTAGACAACAACAAAAATGTAAAATATTATTTGATGTGATGCGCTGAAGGAAAGATGAAGTTATTGGAGGAATACAATGACAACGTATTTTCATATGAGAGAGGATCCATCATTTTAAAAGGTTATTTTTTGCAGCAGATCCATATGACTGAAAATTATGTCTACTTTTAGGATTATGAACCTGAGTTTATATGTTGTCAGTATAGTCATTTAGTATGTGCATCTCGAATAAAATTGGTACAATTTCCATCGAAAAAAAATTTAAAAAATAGAAAATGGAAACTGTCCAAATATGACCATGAACAAATAATTGAGGACAACATTCCATTGCGATGTTTTTAACTATATCAAAAATGAAATGGTCGGTGTTTTTGTACATGTCAAATGTTGTGTCATTTATATAAAATTCATAACATTCATCGTTAACATTCCTAACATTTCCTATCAAACTTCCTAAGATTCATTATTAGCATTCCTAGCATTACTATCAAAACTTCCTAACATTCCTAACATTCCTAACATTCATTCCTAACATTCCCCACATTCATTCCTAACAAATTTCCCACATTCATTCTTAACATTCCTAACTTTCCTATCTTTAGATTGCACCTATCAAAACTTCCTAACATTTCTAACATAAAAATGTTTTTATTATTTATAATTTTCAGAATAATGTATATATAGAATTAGTAAGTTTTTATAAATCATAGCTAGTCTTAATAGTGAAAATTACAGGAGTGTTTGCATGGTGGATGTTATGACTTATGGAAAATGAAACAATTAAATATAAGATGAGTATTCAATAATGTTAGAGGAGGTTGTATATGAAATGTTTGTAAACATTCCTCAACCATTTGGTTGTTATTTTGAAGTTGTTTCCTTAAGGGACAACCAGTTAATTTAAAGAGTGGTAAATACAGTCTATATTAAAGAGTGCTAAATATTGTGTTTATTGGGTGATTTAAAAGCAATTTATGGGAATGAAAGTAGTTAATCAAATTCCACTTGAACTTGTATTTTGTTTAAAGTAAGCTAAATGACCATTTTAAATTTAACATTAAAACTCACGTTTAAGGAATCAAGTTGATAATGTTACCTTAGTAATAAATAATATTCCATGTGAGGCAGAGGCATATTGCCAATGGAAATTAATAAATTAAAGTTCTATGATGAGAGATAATATTCTAGTTCTTTATCTGACCATTATCTAAACTTTGATTGTGAATACAATATGTGAATTAGGAATATGATTTAAATGTGCAATATTTCAATGTTGGGGTTCCCTTGGTTGTCTTACATTATGAACCTTGGCTGTCTTACTAGGATTTGATCGTGAATGGTATGGTGAATAAAATGTTATGTGTGTATTAATAGTACATCGGTATGATTTTTTCTAGTGGCATGATTATCCCATAACTTTAGTGACATAATAGTTAAGAATGTTGAGAACTCTTTTGTCATTTTTGATTCATATTGTTAGAGAAATAGTAAGTACTCTTTCAATTTGGTTTAACAAATTGATGAAAAATTAAAGTTGAACTCATGTACTATGTTTGAAGCATGAAAAGAAGATAGTGTAAGTCTCCTAAAAAATTTCCATGGGCCATAAAGCCTTATAGCTAGAAACTATAAGTATGAATTAAGGATGTTTTTTATTTTATAAGAGATCAAATTCCAATATCATAAATAATAGGATCAAACCATTGTGATAGAATGAATCTAGCTAGTGAATTCCTAACATTTCCTAACATTCATTCTTAACATTCCTAACATTCACCACACTCATTCCTACCATTCATTACTAACATTCCCCACATTCAAAACTTCATAAACTTCCTAACATTCCCCACATTCATTCCTAACATTCCTAACATTTCCCCACATTCATTCCTAACATTTCTCACATTTATTCTTAACATTGGATTTCACATTCCTAACGTTACCCACATTCATTCTTAACATTCCTAATTTTTGTATCTTTAGAATGCATCTATCAAAACTTCCTAACATTCCTAACATTTCCCCACATTCATTCCTAACATTTCCCACATTTATTCTTAACATTGGATTGCACCTATCAAAACTTCCTAGCATTCCTAACATTCCTAACATTCATTCCTAACATTCATTCCTAGCATTCCCCACATTCATTCCTAACATTAGATTGCACCTATCAAAATTTCCTAACATTCATTCTCAACATCTCAACACTGAAAAATATTTTACATCTACAAACATACCTAAATTTAATAATACATACATTCATAATATGTAAGTTCAATATACATGTATATAATAAAAAAAAACAATATGTAAGGTCAATGTACATTTATATAATCCAAAAACAAATCATGAACATGTGAGTTCAATGTACATATGTATAATACAAAAATAAAGCTCCTCGATGTATAAAACAACTACAATATATATATCAACGAAAAAAGAATCTCCTCGATGTCCAAAACAACTACAATATATATATCAACAAAAAAAGAACAAAAGAAATAATTCTCTAAATGGATGTCCACCACTATCCTCCACTAGGGTCTTCCCTTGGAGTCATAACAACCTACAACATGTATTAAAACAAATTATGAATATCATAAATTATTTAAACAATTTTAAACTAAAATCGAAACATTGAAATATTAAACTAATATCGAAGAACAATTCAATTATTAAAAAAATTACCTCAAATTCTCTATCATCCACCGCAGTATTCCATTTGCCTATAAAAGATGAAAGAGACCCAAGCTGCAACATGTATAAAATCAATTTATGAATCTTACAAATTATTTAAACTATTTTAAACTAAATTCAAAAAATTAAAATATTAAACTTACAATTCCACCACCATCCTCCAGTGGAGTCTTCCCTTTGCCTAGAAAATATCGAAGAGACCCAAGCTGCAACATATATAAAAGCAATTTACAAATGTCAAAAATTATTTAAACTATTTAAACTTATATATCAGAGAACAGTTCAATTATGAACAAAATTACCTCAGTGCCAATATCCACATCCATTAGAGAACCTATAACTTCACCTCCAATTTCAATATGTTCTCTTCCCTTAAAATTTAAATTTTGTTAATAAATAAATCATAGTGCAAGCAAAAAAAACTAAGCTTAAGCAATTAAGTTAAAACTGAAACAAAAAAAAATCATTAGCTCACAATAGATGGAAAATGATCTAAAAAGTTTGAATCTAAAGAAACCTGCATGGATAAGTCAAATTAACAATAAGATACATAGTTAAATTTAAAAAAAAAAGATAAAATATATTTCAAACATAAATATAAATATGTAAGTAATAAATATACCTCTCCAAAATGCTCTTCTACATTTTCAACATTTTGACTAGTGGAGACTTAAAAATTATGTTCATTCAACATTCAAGAAAAGTGCAACCAATAAACATTTAGGTAATGTATTTATTACTATACATAAAAAAAACATGATATCTTATATAGATATAATGTACCAAAAAGTTCAATTCAAAATAAATAAATAAAAGTAAAAAGATTGAAAGTACACAAACCTCTCCTATAGTTGACGTGTCATTAGATATGACATCCGAAGCTATATCATGACAAACCTTGGCATAAGCCTTTAAATATTCAATGCCCATACGATCTAACTCATTATTTGTTTTATAAACAAAAATTTACCAAATAGTGGCTTGAGCCCTCTCTCGACTCAATCCAACATCAACTCCTACAAATGCCAAAGCTAAACCTTTGACAACATTATGCCTTGCAGTTGTCCCAACTTGTGTTGTGGGCTCCATCTCCGATTTGTAAGTCACAACCCTAGGTGGAAGAGATATCTGAGGTGGAGGTCGAAGAGAAGTGGGATCTTTAAGAGTACCTTTTCAATTGTATATCCTCCGCTTTCAACTCCATAAAACTTAGAATGAATATCAGTATAGTTTGGATTCATATTTTTAAAAAAATCAGCATAAAAAAACCTAGCAAAATAATTAGGAACCTCATCGTTCCATGGAAACCCACCATAGGATGCAAGGAACTGATCATATAAATGATGTGCAAGTTCAAGGTGCTTAAAATATTGCACTTTCAATGCGTTACGCTTTAGGACCTATTTGAAGTTAAACATTGAGTTGGCATGTTCTCTGGTGACTCTCTCCTTCACAACAACCCACTTGTCTGGACCCATCACCTGTGCGTTTCTTCCATGCATCAAGTCAACAAAACCATCTGTTGTTGGTACAAGATCCTCATATACCTCAATGAATTTTTGTAATGATTGCAAAACCATCTCTATACTTTGTTTATTCTCTAGAGCGAGATCCAAACTAGAAACATCGTGTTGCATCTTGTCATAGTGAGCTATGCAGCATTAGAGGGTCGTTTGTTGAAGATCACTTTGCCATGAAAGATCCTCTGGTAAATCAGATGGATAAGTCTTAATGAGTGTACAACCCTCATCTAGTTGAACATATTGCGTCCTAGCTCAACCTTCACCACCATGTGTAGGATGACGAGCCTCTTGCGAACCTTTCTCTGCATGCACGCTTGTATCCCATACTCGATCTTCCTCCCTCTCTAGAAAACTATGTGTCGCTTTTGTACCATGCTCTTCTACTAAGACAACTAAAGTTATGTGTAAACACGTACAAAATTCGTGTACACACAAAAATACAATTTATACATGTATTAAAATATTGATGTTCATACTAACAGAAGGTCGAGATCGACATTCACCCACAGAGGATAAGGGGGAATCATATCTACCACTATCACCTCGTCGATGATGACATGACTGTGAACTGTACAATAAGCTTGAATCCCGAGGTGAAGTTGACAACCTTCGATTATCATTTGGGACAACAACTCCCGAAGAATGTGATGACCTCCTATGCTTTTGTCTCAAAAACTGCTCTCTTTCCATTTGATATGATATATACAAGTTTACACAAATATCAACTCATAACAAATTCAAATTCTACATCTTAATTCCACAAACTCAAAGACCTAGCTACTAAAAAAACTAAGTTTTTAATAAGGACCTAGATTTACCTAATATTATCTAAAAGTTCTTAAAATGAATATAGCTAATTTATTGTTGGATGTATGAAGAATTAATGTGCCAATCTTTTCATTTTGATGTTTTAAATGAATGGAACCAATATGGTCAAATATTAAGTGAAGGTTACATTTCTTTATATTAGGTATTAAAATATCAAATAAGTTATTAATTTAGGATTTAAATTAAGATTTAACATATTGGAGGTGAGGAGCGAAGCCGGACAAATCGACCCACCTTCCTCCTTCTCCCCTGACTGCTTCGTTTCTTCACCTCCAACATGTTAAATCTTAATTTAAATCCTAAATTAATAGCTTATTTGATATTTTAATAATTTAAACATAAATTATATCTACAAATATTTTCATTATTCCATAGAATCATAAAAAATTGTTCTCGATTTGAAATTGGTACCTTTTTACTTAAAAAAATCATATTTTTCCATGAACACAAAAACAAAAAGCTCTAAACACCATGAGAGGACTATACAATATATTTTCATTAAGTGATTGAATGAATTAAACCACTTACAATAACTATTTTTTCAAAATATTAAATTTTCTCTACATACCTGTAAATATCATCATCAAACAAAACTGTCCAAATGAACTATATCTCACGAAAGATAACAAGTGTTCAGAAAAGAAACGACGATGATTCATGGTATTATGTTTCACAAGTTTTCCATGTTGCAACCTAATGATAAATAATACCACGAATTGTCCCTGTTATTAGCCAACACTTATTAGCTATTTTAGAGTTAGTGAATTGAAAGTGGCTAAGTCAATGCAAAAAAGAAAGGTAATAAGTTTGACTAAATAAACTAGTTTGGTAATTGTACCTTGTTTACTAAATAAACTAGTTTGATAATTGTACCTTATCAACCATGTATACTATTTACTAATGTATAATTTATAATATTTATTAATGTTGTCTAATGTTTACTCATGTTTAATGTATAATGTTTATTAATAAATGCCAATTATTGTCAAATGTTATTAATACATATGGAATGTGAAATGTTTCATGCCTGATGTTATTAATGTCTAATCACTAATAAATCCAGTTATTTACACATAGCTAAATTAATAAAAAATCACCAACCATTTAGCGATTGCTAAATCGATCAACACAAATTTAATTCCAAACAAAAAGATGTTTCGCTCTGTCCACATGGACAGAGTTCATGAACTTTGTCCATGTGGACAGAGTTCATGCACTCTATCCACATGGAAATTAACTATTGAATGTTTATGTGCGGTTAGAGAAAAGCTCGAACAAGCTAGCAACTTAATCGAGCTTTTCAAAAAAATAACTAAAAAAATATTCAAGTGCCCATATTTGTGTGTGCACACGAATATGGACACCCAAAAATCTCTTTAATCAATGTTTTTAAAATCTCATAATGTTCATGGGAACAAGGTCTTCGAATTCAATTAAAATCAAACATAGAATTATATGATCATAAAATTTAATAAAACATAATTTCGAGTAGAAGAATGATACTTGTGGGTAATAGTACATACCTTGAAGAAGAAACAAGTAAAAGCATTACTACTTCCGCTTCCTCTAGATTTTATGTGTAGATATTAGTCGTGGAGTAATTGGAGCTATAGATGTGATCAATCATATCTATAACTCCAATTACTCTGCGACCCATATCTACAAATGAATATAAACGACCCTTCTTTAATTTTTTATTAGAAGGCATACCTATTTATTTTTTGTTGTTGAAAGACACCGACGAAACCGACCTCGAGTGTCCAAAGCTGAACAACGAAGGGACCAAAACAAATCCGACCACCGAAAAAATGAATGATACCTACCAACAATGTACACAAATTATAAATCTAATAAAACGATAAAAAAAAAATATGAAAATTGATGTACAAATTGATCATGGAAAATGAAGTTTAACATTGAGAGCTACTAATGTAGGAGAAATTCACATAATTGGAATATGAAACTGTAAAAAGAATTGTTTAAACAAATTTCTATCACAAACGATAACAGAGATATATATTAACGTGGATTCACATCACAAAGAATCAATTAAGTTAACTATACATAAAAAAGAATACCATTTGAATACAATTCAATGTAGAAATATCCAAGATAAACGATTTACTTGGAAAAATGAAGGCTAGATCTAGCTCTCGAACTAAGCTCCAAGCTCCACGTCCAATGCCATGAACTAACTCCCAAATATGTAGCTTCTACAAGCGCATTCAAAGGGTGGCCGAAATGGATGGTGACACAGTGTTAGCAGTGACATGGAGCTGAAAGGGCAGGGGTGGTCCAAAAACAGGTAGGGTGATGACAGGCGAGGCAGGGCGGGGACTGCAGTAAGCGGAAAACAACAAATGTGGGCCGCAGCCGACCTTTTATGAAGAATAATTATTCGACCGAATAATTATTCGGTCAAATAATTGTTCGACCAAATAATTGTAACCTCAAGGAGAAAATCATTAACCATAAATTCTAATAATCAAGAAAAGGAAATAGATACTTCCAATGTCTTTCCCACTCTTAGGACACAAAACTATTCTTCCACCATGCCATCTTATGGATCTTGCATTGGTACCTATGATACAAGAATAGAATATCAGTTGGTTTCAGGAAAAATCCATAGACTGAGTGCTGGCAAGGTTTTTGTAAATAGGTTGAAGGAATACTTCCTTCAATGGTTCAAAGACCATCTTCATTTGTCATTCTCTAAGATACCAATGCACCTACAAAGACTTGTAATTCATGACATGGAGACTGAATTCAGTGTAGATTGCTCTGTAAAGAAGGTTAAACACCAAATGTTTCAAAATTACAAGCAATTTAGGTGAAATCAAACAAATTAGATTAAAAAGCTCCCATCCGAGAAAAGGCTAAAAAAAGGCCAGTGGATGTAACAATAAAAGTATGGAAAGAACTTGTCAAATCACGTCAAAAGTTGAATGCATGGAGAAATTATGCCGAGGAGAGCACACAGGTATTTAAATTAGCTCAAAAAATTATATCAAATTTCTAATTATATTTTTATATTTTATTTGTGCATAATTAAATTAAATTAGTATATATCTCAAGACAAGGCCTCAAATGCTAGGCTTGCAAAGATAAGATCCACACATCAGCCATTAAGGGATATAGGCCTTGGTTTGTTCATCTGTAAGTATATTTAATATGTGAAATGATCATTTTTATAATTTCCTATAAAAAATCATTGCATTGTAATTAGTTTAATTAGTCCATTTTCCCTATTTTGACAGTAGGAAAAATATGGCCAGCATAGTAGCATTTTTGAACACAAAATCCGATGGCTTAGATGTCTGATTTTCGACATATTTTTGTCGACAATTCGACAATCCTCTTTATTTTTAAACGTTGGTTAAAATTTGGTAATTTTTCGACAATGAAAACAAGCATTGGAAATCTAACTAACTTTGCTTCAAAGCCGTTGAAACTCTGATCACACATTTCAGTGCATAGATATTGGATATCCTACTTCATTTTCTTCGTAACCGTCAAAAAATCGACCACAAATTCTAGTGCATAGATGTTGGAACTCTGACTAAGTTTTCTTCGTAGATGTCGACAGTCCGACCGCAAATTTTAGTGCATAGGTGTCAGAAATACGACTACATTTACTTTATAAAGGTTGGATATCTAACGCATCCCCTTCGTCAATAGTATAGCAATGTGGTCGGATTTAATGTAAATCCGACCACAAATTTCACTTCATTTATGTTGGATATCCGATGAAGTGTCCTCCATTTTGTCGTCGGTAGTATAACCACTTTGTCAGATTTAATGGAAATCCGACCACAAATTCCACTTTATAGAGGTCAGAAATCCAACGACACTATGTAAATTTATAATAAAAATATCCCTTTATATTTGGATTCACCAAAGAAACCTGGTGACCAACTTTTTAAGATCTTGTAGGATGTGAAATTCCTCATATGCAATATTGGATATGGTATGCCTCATTCTAGATGCCATATTTACTTCAATGGAGTAGCTAAGTGAAGTTAACAGAACCTAGCCGCAGTTGCAATTCCCTAATAATGCACCAATGAATGCACCACCTAGACCTCAACTACCTGCTCAACCCATTACTAACCCCAAAAATAAGGCATTACATCAATTTGAAGCTCATAACATGCCAAATTACTCCATTTCCTAATTTCCCTGCAATGATATACACCCATGATTAGGGAGGGTAGTGGAACCCATAGTCATTGAGGATGTTCCATCCTCTATGAATGAAGCAAGAATGAATCAACAATTTGAGAATTCAGTTAGTACAACAATCCCCATTATTGAGGATGTTGAAACCCCTACTAAAACACCAATGAAAACACATGCAAAAACACGCATTGAAACAAAGTCTACACAATTGACAAGAGAACCACCATATCCTTTACGTTTGACTTTGTAGAAGGCAGTGGAACAACCTCATTTCAATCTCCTAGGGGAATTGAAGAATCTTTATGTTAAGATTCCACTATTATAGGCCTTACATGATGTACCCATCTACGCCAAGATCATTAGGGATCTGTGCGTGAAAAAGCATCTGTGACTAAATCATAAACCAATTTCAAAGAATGCATTCATTTCGCATGTTGCAGTTGATCCATAATATCAACTTACACAGGAGCAGGGATCTTCCCCTATCATTGAGAACTCTTAAAAAGAACTACAACAATTCCACACATAAAATTGTACATAAATAAATTGTTTTTATTTTTATTTTTAAGCTTTGATGGGTTTGTTTTTTTAGAATTGTGTACATGATTATGGATGAAGGTTCACCCAAAGAATAACAGTCACAATAGGGGCCAAGCAATTATAGGAATTCTAGTTGATCCTCCTATTTTTGGACAACTCCTTTATTTATTTTTAGAACGATGTTGCAGCACTAGAAAATCCGCTAAAATATTCCAAATTTTCCTATTTTGCAGTTGCAACTCCGCTAAAATTCTTCCAACTTTTCCTATTTCGCAGTTGCAACTCTACTAAAACTTTGTCAACTTTTCCTATTTCGCAGCTACTCTCCACTAAAATTCTGCCACTTTTTCCTATTTTGCAGCTGCAACTCCGCTAAATTATGTTGACTTTTCCTATTTTCATAGCTGCAACTCCACTAAAATTTTGGCAAGTTTTCCTATTTCGTCGTTGCAACTCTGCTAAAATTCTGCCAACTTTTCCTATTTTGCAGCTGCAACTCCACCAAAATTCTGCCAAATTTTCCTATTTCATAGTTGCAACTCCACTAAATTCTACCAACTTTTCATATTTTCATAGCTGCAACTCCGCTAAAATTATGCCAACTTTTCCTATTTCATGGTTGCGACTCCGCTATATATTTCCAATTCATGGCTGTGACTCAGCCAGATCTTTCCAATTCATGGCTGTGAATTTGCCAAATCTTTCCAATTTGTGGTTGCGACTCCACTAATTATTTATCCATGAGATTGTTATATGTCTTACAGTTTCTATCAACCTGCTCCAGTCTCCACGAGGAAATTAGATGCCCATCTGATCATCATGTACTTTTGTGCCAGCATGGATGCACTTTATCTGTCCGGTTGACGATGACCAACTCACATAAGCATGTGCATATTTATATCCTCATGAATGATGCGACCATGAAATAACTCCACCATGGAAGGATGATGGCTCAACATTATATTGAAAGGTACAGGTTTTAATCATAACCATAATTATGCATGATTTGACACAACAACAACAATTATACCTTGTCGTTAGTCCTTGTTAGCAGACCTTGATTAGTTCTTCATAAGGGAAACAAGTAAAAAATTTATTAACCATATTCTTGATATGACCATCATTCTATCCAACTTGTGTGATATCTATCCAATCAATTTCATCCCATAACCATACCAATTTCCAAAAATAACCGTGCCACTTTCCAAAAATAACCGTTCCAACTTTCTGAAAATACCAAATTGAATTTTGGCTATCCATTTCCTGTTACTGCATGTTGAAACTCCAACTTCTGAGTCTGGTAATTCCTGCATTTGCTAATAGAACTTACAGAACCTGAAAACATAGCATCTCTGCATGAAAATGGGGAAGTATTTACCATCTTTCAGGAAGCCAGGTGGATAGAGTACTTCCAAAGATTAAACGAATTCCATGTGGATACGACACTACAATTTGCTATAAAATTGGCCAATACTCACTCAACAGTTAGAGGATTGAGGATAGACGTTACAAAATCAATTGTGATGGAAGTGACAAGATTACCATAGATTGGGATGAGATGGTTTGGTCGAAAGGCGCCCAATTCGACTGCAGTATGCGAATTTATTATAGCAGCAAAAATTGTTCAGCCAAGAGGAAGGGGAATGTGGAAATTGAACCCAGGTTTTAGAACAATTACACTCACAAAAATTGCCAATTACAAATGCAAATTACACACAAAGGAGACTGAATATGGAGTAGAACACTAATATGTATTGAATAAGTGTACAATATCAAACCCTGTGAAGTCATAGGCTGCCAAAATAAATAATTACATGAGAGATTCGAATGCATATGGATTCCATTTGAATTTGGTCAAAAGCAGGCTTACTAAATCTAAGCAAATCCCCCATAGGTTCATAAAACAGTTTCCAAATCTGTCTAGGAGCTCACGAATTGGAAAAATCAATTAGGCAAGCTAATAGATGGTGGAAGGGCAAATCATACATGCTTTTCATAGGAGAAAAGAGTGGAGGATGATGAGGACAAAAAACAAGTTAACTTCACCTAGTCAAACTTTCCCAATTGCCTTAAAACTCAGAAAAAGCAGGCAATAAAGCAGAAAAAGCAGACATGTGCTAGGAAGGCCAGGAATAAAGAAGATTTGATTCCAAGTGGTTTCCCAAGCACTTCATGACTTAAATTTAGCAAGTTTGACCACTATGGATGTGTGGAGGACGACTTGCATAAGGTGAAATATGGAAACTAGGAAAATAAGACAAAAAATTGGATTAATTAATGTCTAAGGTAGCTAACTATGGGTTGATTATTCTAACACCCCCCCTTAAGCTTGAATTATGAGCAGGGATGATTTTAGGGGCGAAATTTAGCCCATTGGCTATTTTTAGGGGTTTTTATCCAAAAAAAGATTCGTCATTTTGCATTTTTTGAAGCCCTGTTTCGCCCAATTTTGATGGGGTAAACTTTTTTCACCCTAAAAATTGCCAAATTATTATATAAATGATATAAAATACTTGGAAATTAAAATATTTTTTGAAAAGTATCGCCAAACATTTTATAATTGGCGTTTTAAGAATTGGTAATATTCGCCAACATTTATACACTTTTAAATAAGTATGGTTTCTTAAAATCATCCTTGATTATGAGTAACATATCAGAAAATTATAGGGCCTAGCAACAAGGCTTAGTCACCCTTTACATACTGCATGTCCATTTAACCAAGGAAAGAGGCAAAAACCCAGTGGGAAAAATCCTCCCTTAAACATGGACAGTAAAACAAAATTTGAAAATCTTGTCATCACTCATGCTTCATAGCATGATCAGAAATCCCCAGTAGTGATTTGAGATTGCTGAATGTCTTCTCACAAAAAACTTTGGTGAAGATATCTGCTACTTGTTCTGAAGATGAACAGAAGAGTAGGTGAATGGTGCCATCATGCACAAGTTGTCTGATGTAGTGCATATGGATCTCAATGTGTTTGGTCCTCTGTCTCTGAACTAGATCATTGCAGATTTGAATGGTACTCTGATTATCACAATACATAGTAGTTGAGTATTCTGATTTGAAGCCACACTCACCAAGTAACCCCTGCAACCATAAACATTGAGTTGCTGCATTTACAACTCCTCTGTACTCTGCTTCTGTAGATGAGAATGCAATGGCACTCTATTTCTTGCTTGACTAGCTGATTGGCCCTTCAGCAAGCATGAAAACATATCCTAATGTTTACTTTCAATATATGTTGTCACCTGCCCAATCACTATCAGTAAACCCAATCAAATCAAGATCAGAATTAGCTTTATAGAAGATCCCATGAGTCCTTGTTCCCTGAACAAAGTTAAGGATCCTTTTGGCTGCTCTCCAATGGATCTCATGAGGCTGATCCATGTATCTTGAAGCCACACTTACTGCATAAGAAATATCAGGTCGAGTATGTGTAAGATACAACAAACATCCAATCAATTTCCTATACAGTGTATTGTTTACCATAGATGAAGAATCAACTTCTTCAAGCTTAACTCCTGAAAGGAAAGGAGTCTTTCTTGGCTTTCAATCCTTCATGTTGAATTTGTTTAGAAAATCCATGGCATACTTGGACTGATGTAATTTTATCCCATATTTGGTTTGAGCAATCTCGAGCCCCATGAATTGGCTCAATAAGCCCAATTCAGTCATTGAGTAGGCATGGTTCATTACATCCTTCAAGGAAGCAATTTCATCCTTTGAGCTTCCTATAATGAGAAGGTCATCAACATACAAAACAATTATAATTAATGAACCATGAATTAGCTTCAAATATACATTTGGATCTGACTTACATCAAACAAAATTCAGTGATAGCAGAAAGCTATCAATCTTGGCATACCAAGCCCTGGGGGCTTGCTTAAGCCCATACAATGACTTCCTTATCCTACACACAAGAGATGGATTAGTAGAAAATACTTGAGACTGCTGCATGTAAATATCTTCAGTGAGATCTCCATTTAGGAAAGCACATTTCACATCCATGTGATGTACCTCCCACTGCTTTGAAGCTGCAATGGCTAAGGCTAGCCTAATGGAGTCCATCTTTGCCACGGGTGCAAAGGTCTCATTGTAGTCTATGCCATGTACTTGTGAGTATCCCTTGGCTACCAATATGGCCTTGTATTTCAAAGGTGAACATCAGCAGCAAATTTGGTTTTGTAAACCCACTTACACTGAACTAGCTTCCTCCATAGGGAAAGATCAACCAGCTCTCAAGTGTTGTTCTTCTGGAGTGAGATGAACTCTTCTTTCATGGCTGTTTTCCATCTTGGATCATTTGCTGCATATTCATATGTATGTGGGTCTGATTCAACCATCAGATATCATTTCTCAGCAAACATAGGATCTTTCATGCACAGAGCACTCTCAAACTGAGATCTAGTCCTCCTAGGATCATTAGGATTTCCAACTAGTTCTCCAGCTGCATGAATATTCTTTTCTGCCCATTTTGGTCTTGTAGGACTATTAGGATCTACAATTAAATCATCATTATCAAACATATCAGAGTCATCAAGTTCAACTATCTCTTCACTTACATTCAATGGTTCTGGTGGTGAAGAGGATTCTCAAACTTCCACTATTGCTAGGGGCTCTTCTTGGAATTGAACACTCCTTTCAATGAAGGATTTGTTTGTGCTCAAATTGATCAGCTTGTACCCTTTTGAATATTCAAAATACCCAACAAATAGACACTCTTGGATTTGGGGCTGCAAATCCTTCCTCTTTTCTGTTGGAATTCTAGCCCAAGCCCTTGAGCCAAAAATCCTGAAATGGGTCACATCTGGCTTGTGCCCACTCCATGATTTGAAAGGAGTCATACCATCAAGTTGTTTATGAGGCACCCTATTTTGGATATAGGCTGCATATTTTATAGCTTCGGCCCAAAAATTTGGTGGCAAAGTCTTAGCCTCCATCATGCATGTTGCCATCTCTTTCAGTGATCTGTTCTTCCTCTCAGCAACACCATTTTGTTGTGGTGTGTAAGGGACAGAATGCTGCATCTGAATACCCACATCTGCACAATATTAAATGAACTCAAACTTGACATACTCACCACCTTTTTCAGATCTGAGGACCTTGAGTTTCCTCCTAGACTGGTTTTCAACCAAATCCTTAAAGACTTTGAAGAGGCCATAAACTTTAGACTTGTGTTTCAGGAAGTAAACCCAGCAATACCTGGAAAAGTCATCTATGAATGTCAATGCATATTTGGCCTGACTAATTGACATATGAGGAAATGGGCCAGCAACATCACTGTGGATCAACTCAAGAGGTGCAGAGGTTCTCTCATGACTAGCTTTCTCAAATTTATGCTCTGGGTGTTTTCCTAAGATGCAACCTTGATAGACTCCTTTGGAAAACTTAATCTTTGGTAACCCTACAACCATTTATTTTTCACTAATATTAGAAAGATACTTGTAATTGAGGTGGCCAAATATTTCATGCCAAAGATTGCTTGCCTCATTAGCATGAATCAGAAGAGAAGAGGGGTTTGAGTAGGGTAGGAAGTGTGAGAACATGTATACCTTCGAAGTGTGTTTTGCAATTCCTTTTGCAATGACTTTACCACTTGAGATCTCTATGATCTCAAATTCATTAGGGGAGAATATGACCTTCTTTGGAGACCCTATGTGGGTCATCTGATACACTGATAAGAGGTTAGAGGCAAGACCTAGAACATACAATACATTGCTGAACTTACCATGGTCAAGATCAATCCTCCCTTTGCCCAAACTTTCAGTGAGAGAGTCATATCCCAGTGCTATTGGTGGACCTTTCGACATGTCAAGTGAGGTGAATGCCTCCTTGGTTGAAACCATATGTCTTGAAGCTCCAGAATCAATGATGAAACTAGGTGAGCTTGATGTTCCAGCAACCAATGCATGAAATCTGTCTTTGTCTTCTGAATTTGATCCTCCTTCTCTCTTCTTTGAGCTGTCAGGAAGGGAGATGCCATTCTTCTCCAGGAGTCGGGTCAACATGTCAATTTGCTTCTTCATGCAGGAGCTTTCAGGATGATTGTCCTTACTGTAGTATGCGCACTTGCTCATTTCGCCTTTGTTCTTCTTCTTCTGGGGGTTCTTCTTGGAGCTTTGGGGCTCCTCTGGAGACTTGTTCTTGTATCTCTTTTGCTCAGGTGGCTTCTTAGATTTCTTCTTTCCTTTTGAATCCACTCTTGAATCTCTAGCAACCAGAGCTTGGTCTTTGGAAGGTTTAATGGTTCCCATCATCACCAATTTATCTTGTTCTTGTGTGAGAGATTCCATGAAATATGCAAGGCTAGGCATTTTCTAGGCTCGAGCTATCAACTTTGTGGCATAGAAGGTCTAGACAAACACTCAATAGTTAGGGCCAAGCTTTGAGAGTATGGCCAAAACCAGTTTCTCGTCCTTCTTTTCTATCCCACATTGTTTTAGCTGCAAAACAAGGGCTTTGAACTTGGAAAAATAGAGTTGCAGGGATTCAAAGCTATTGGGACTCAGGGAGATCAATTCATTTTCAATTTGATGTCCCCTCATCTCATCTGTCTTACCAAAAAGATCAACAAGCTTCTCCCATACTTCATTTGGTGATGTTAATCCATCAATATGGAAAAGGAGGTCTCTGGATATGCTCAGACAGAGGAGACCATAGGCCTCATCCCTCCTGTTGTGCCATTTAATTTTCTTTGCAGCTGCATTAGGTTTTGCTTCTATTACCATAGTCACTCTGTATAGGCCTTTCTCTCTCAACAGTATCTCCATCTCTGCTTTCCATTCAAATAAGTTAAATGGAGTCAAGATGATCTTCCGAGATTGATCCATAGCTCAGAAATTGTCCCTTTAGTCAGCAGAATGCTCCCAGTCAATGATGTTGAACCTGCAATAAAAAATTGGAAGGAGAGAAATTGATCTACAAAGGCTCTGATACCATGTGGAAATTGAACCCAAGTGTTAGAACAATTACACTCACAAAAAATGCCAATTACACATGCAAATTACACACAAAGGAGACTAAATATGGAGTAGAACACTAATCTGTATTGAATAAGTGTACAATAGCCAAACCTGTGAAGTCATAGGCTAACACAACAAATAATTACATGAGAGATTCAAATGCATAAGGATGCCATTCGAATTTGGTCAAAAGCAGGCTTACTAAATCTAAGCAAATCCCCCATAGGTGCATAAAGTAGTTTCCAAATCTGTCTAGGAGCTCACGAATTGGAAAAATAAATTAGGAAAGATAATAGATGGTGGAAGGACAACTCATACATGCTTTTCATAGGAGAAAAGAGTGGAGGATGATGAGGACAAAAAACAAGTTAACTTCACCTAGTCAAACTTTCCCAATTGCCTTAAAACTTAGAAAAAGCAGGAAATAAAGCAGAAAAAGAAGACATGTGCTAGGAAGGCCAGGAATAAAGCAGATTTGATTCCAAGTGGTTTCCCAAGCGCTCCATGACTCAAATTTAGCAAGTTTGACCACTTTGGATGTGTGGAGGACAACTTGCATAAGGTGGAATATGGAAACTAGGCAAATAAGACAAAAATTGGATTAATTAATGTCTAAGGTAGCCAACTATGGGTTGATTATTCTAACAGGGAAAAGCACTGGAGTCGTTGCCAAGAACATGGGATCAAGTTGTTGTATTTCTAAAGAAATGCATAACTTTTGAAGGTAGGTATTGAATCGTTTATATTGCTGACTTTATCCTATTGTCCCATTTACACCATAATATATTACTCAATATGCCATTTTATCTCCTAAGAACCCTACAAATCATGGAACAATAGGTAAAATCATCTTGGGATCCTGTATCTTCCCTAACAAATCATGGATTAATTAAATTGTTTGTTTTGAGGGCCCTTGCACGTCAGAATTTAAAATGGGAACAGTTTGTTCCTAGGCCAAAGGTAGAACGAGAACCTGTATTGGAAATAGAAGGTATTGGGGAAGAAAGTGATGAGCGTATCTCCTCAGGTTTAGCTGGGGGAGGGATGGAATGTCGAAAGACCAATTGGAGAATGTTGAAGAGGAATGTGTGAAGAAGCTGCATCAATAGAAGCTGAAACTGGAGCAGTTGTAGAAGCTGCGACAGTAGAAGTTGTAACTCCGGAAGCTGCAATTCCAGAGGAAAAACATTATACATAGGCAATAGAAGGAGGGGAGGTAGAAGTCTTGAACATTGAATCCTCCCCTGAAATCAGAAGAACCATAATTCAGGAGGAGGAATTTCTTCTTGAAACTGGGAAAGTTAGTGAATTTTCCATCCATGCTTTTGAAAATGTGGAAATTCTTGTGTCACGTAGAAGAAGAAAAATACCAAGTGTTAAGGGCCAAACATCTAGCCCTACAAAGAGGAGAAGGACTAGGGATTCTACTGTAGCAGAAGAGGTAAATGTAATAGGGCCAAATGTTGAAATTCCTATTTTAAAACCCCAAGCATCTACTTTTACAGAAGAACCTGCTGCAAGTGAACCTCAAATTGAAAATTTACTTTTTGAGAATGAACTATTAAATGAAGAAGTACAAACACTCCGAGATGAAGTGTAGAGGTTGAAAGAAGCTTGCAAAAGGCAGATGATGCAAAGCTTGAACACCTTGGTTGAAGCTGCAGACTAGTTGGAGAATCCACCTTCTGTTTTGAAGGATGGTGAACATGATGAACTACTATGCCCTGAATGTGGAGATTTATTAAAACTTGCAGCATATAGAGTTACAACAGTGGATTTAATAGTGTGGAAATTAGCATAAGAAAGGAAGGGAAGAGAATAAATACCTCCAACAAAATCAACGGAAGAAAGGAAGCCAAGGATGAGCATAGCCCCTGATCAGAAATTGTAAGAACAAGAGGAAATATAGTCCCAAGAATTAAAGGACATTGAACTGATTCCATATCAGTCTCAACAATATGGGACATTGAATAGATGCAGGATCAGTATCCCATCGTCAGGGGATACATAAATCATTCAAGAGAAATCTATGCAACATGAAAGCATTGAAATAATTGTGGAATGGGAGGTTGTTATACAAGAACCATCACTCCAAGGATCTGACATTGAAGCAACACCTCAAAAAATGTGTACTTTGAGTGTATCATAGAAATTCGATGTTTTTACACAAGAACCAGCATCCTCAAAATTGTTTATTGAAGTTGTTGGGGTTAAAACACAGTAAAAGGATGCTGCCACACAAGAACCAACATTCCAAAATTGTCTGATGAATCAACAACACAAATAGAAGTGCCCAGAGCAGGGGTTGAAGTAGAAATTTTGTTGGACAAAGGAAAAGGAGGGGATAAAAGAGGAAAGAAGGATCAAAAATTGGAAAAGAAGCTCTATCTATTGCAACTTGAGCTCAATAAATGGAAATATCGTACCATCCTGATGGAGAAAGGAATGATCTCCTTGTCCGAACATAGGAGGATTATCCAAGAGCTTAAGGATAATGGGATGAAGAACTATCCCAATGGGATTATTTGCAGAAGGAGCTACAGGAACTGAGAAATATTAAGTTCCTAAAAGAAGAAAAAGAACAACTGGGTATGGACATGTACAACCTAATTCAAGAATTGTTGAGTTGTAGAGCTCCATCCCCATATTATCCATTGTTCTTATATGAACAAATGGTTTTGTTTAAAATCATAGCACTAAAATAAGGGAGACCCTATCAGGTATTTTCAACCCCTAAATTCTTGGACACCTTCATTAAGAGCATTTTTTTGGATCAAAATTTTCAATGGAATTATTTTCTGCATGAAAGAGCATTCCCTATGGATGTACACTCCAATACAGTTCCTTATTTGGGAGATATCCAGCTAAGAAAATTTACTTCATTTATTACCAATCATATGCATTGGTGGAGCACCATTCATACCATAAAGAAGAATGAGGAGACTTCCACCCTTTGGGTTCAAAGCCCCAATATCCTACATCATTAAGAATCGGGCATATGAGACAATTACAATCTCCTCATAAGGCTAGTCAGATGGAATCCTTCCAACAAGAAGTTGTCTCTTCCTATTTCAAGTTGATCTCTCAGCAAGAGCTATTTGCAATAGAAGGAAGCTAGGGTATATGGGATGCTTCTTCTTTTTTTGAGAGAGAAAGAGATCCATACTATGTTGAAAACTTCAAATATGCTTTAGCCTAGTTTCCCAACTATGTTGCATGTATTAAAACTTGTGGACCTAGTTGGTTGGGACTGAGATTTAAGTTTCCTATTTTTTGGTGGCCAAGAAGAAAATACTAGACCATGTGCCGACTGACTAAGAAGGCAGAGAAACAATGTTGGGATGATTTAATTGCATGCAATTGGTTCAGGAATCCAGAAGAGCAATCTGAACCTTCTTTCAATCTTACACATCTCCACCAAAAGAGTTTTGAATCAGAATCATATTCAGAATAGTTGGATCTTGAAATAGCCCTTTTTTCCTATACATATCAATTCCTTTTCCCCTGTTTCACTTTACTTTTCCATACCCTAGGAAGATATCTTTCCAATTTAATAATGGATATTGATAGGTATAATCTATTATAGCTTTATTCTAATAATTCCTAACATTGACTATGATTATGAACTTGATCTTTTGATGTGTGCTAACTTATGTCAGTTCATTAAATATAGTTCAAATCCTTTAAGGATTACATGTGTAGCAACCCGCTAAGCCTGAAGAAGAAAGGAATGTTTGGTGCTAGCAGTTACTTCCTGGAGCTGAATCCATGTGTTGATGTAGTAGCATGAGTATCTTTCCATGTGTTTAGTCAAGGCTGGGTATCCCTGAGACAATCACGACATCTCCCCTTCCAATTAATTGAGTCTGTTCAATCTATTCATCACTTAGATTAACAACGCAATCCTAGATGCAAACAAATTCATTCAATTATATTTATGGGTTTAATTGTTTCTGTTGTAACATGGAATCCTGAAGATTATAGATCTTCATGGCTTCCCAATATTAGTGGGTTCTTTCATTGGTTGTTAGCATTTGATTATAAGAAGTTGTAAGAGAGATTACTGTAACTGTAGTTTTATTTTCCTAATACAAGGATCAATAATTATACATATTTTTGTGTTCTAATTTTTGTTAGTTAGTGGCATCTATGTTAGGAGGCCAGGGCCCGACTTCTCACAGAGATCGCCGAGTTAAGTATATGCTTTAGTTTTTCTTCTGTTAATCTAGTGTGGAATTACAATAGGATTATTTACAACACGCTGCAACAGTAGTTAATGATTGCAATTTCCTTTGGGTTGATGCAACAATGTGGTGTGACAGTCGTCAGTGTCAAGTAGTCTATTTTTCTTTTTATGCAAGTGTGTTAGATCACTGCTACAGTCAAGCTCAGCTATGATTATTACTGTTAATTATATTTCTTAGGATTCTCTGAATTAGATGGTTATGGTTTGGGTTATTGTAGTTTGATATCTTTAGGGTTTGATTTTTTTCAAAAGTAATTCTAGTTCATTTATTCTTAGATCAGTTAATATTGCATTGTTTTCATAGGAAGGTAAACATCCCTTGAATCCTTAGATGGATAATTTAGATTAGCTTTAGCAATGAGTTGATCTTGGCTGAGCAGTCAGGTAGGATAATTGATTTATATTCATTTGATGAACTGCTTGAGTGTTTATGCATAGATTGTGCATAGTTACCTTTGAAATAAAAAACTTCCTTGGGTTGATAATTTGTGTTACGGGAGTTTTAGATGTTTAATTAATTAGACAATTAAACTTCCCAACAACATCTAGGGCTATCCTTTTATGGTCTAATAGGACCCTCAAATCACTCTTTTTTTTTCCTCAAGAAAAAATCATATTATATTTCAAGGATAAATGTAATACATTCTTCAAAAAGACTCAAAACAGATACATCCGAGGACCACCTAATATTTCAACTGTCATACACTATTTGTAACAGTGTTACAAAAGATCACCATTTCATGTTCTATGTGTAGTACTATCATCTCAAAAACCCAAAATACAATACATAAAGTTCAACAATAGACTTGTCCTTTAGTAAACAAAATTGAGGAAACAACAAAAAGGATTAAGGACTTTGCAAGGAGAAATACTTGGTTGAAACCACAGTCCTTGTCCTGTATTCATCTTCAATAACCTTTTGAAGTGTGCTTGTTAATCCTTTTGAAAGAGTGCCCTCCTGAACATTAAATTTTCTATATATATTCTCAAAAGAAATCATTTCAAAATAAGTTGGTAGGACTCTCAAATGTGTGGCCAGGTTATGTATCCCAACCCTCTGAATCTATTGTCATAAGGACCATAGACATCAACCAAGTGAAGTGTCTTATCTAGCTCAAAACTTTTAGATACCAACACAAATATTTAGAGTTTCATTTAAAGTTGGGAAAGAGAATAATCTTCTTCTATAGATAATATGTGGACCAAAGGAAATGTTATGGATATTGTGGCATACAACTCAATCATGAACACCTTTTGCAAAGCATGTTAACTAGAAGGAGCCATATAGAAATAATTATTTACTACAATGACACATTTTTCATGAAATTGATATTCACTCACCTTTTGCATAAGAGTTACATCACTGAGTTCTTTGGCGTAACAAAATTTTTCTCCTGGAATCTTCAACAAGCATATGCAGAAAGTTCACTACAAACTCACTAAGAGGATAAAAAGAGGTAAAGTGGCACTTGCATGGAATACAAATCAAATTAACAGAAGAAAAAATGGTATGCAAATTAGGAATATGTTGCCGATACTTATAATTTCTTGGTACAACTTACCTTGATTTGTGGAGCTTGAAACTATCTACTTTTGATTTACCTTTCAAAACATCATTCAACCTACTACAAATATTTTCCTGTTGCAATAATTTCTTGTTAGGACCCATCAAATAAATATTTGCTTGTTTGTGAAAATAACAAAATGAAGCTAAAAAAATATAGTTTCAGTAGTTCGGCTCAATGAATAAAAACAACATTACTAATGAACATTTTACATTTGATGAACTTTTTAAATTTAACAATGTAAATTACAATAGCATTCAAGTAAAATAATTGCTAATAAGAGATCACCTAAGGAAACATGGAGAACCACAAAACAAAGTATATAAGGCCATTGATCACATCAAAACACCAATTTTTCTTCTGAAATATCAAAATGTTTCCCAAGGCTATCTATAACAAGTTCCAATGGATGAGTGAAATAACAATAGTAAAATTTAAATACTACAATTATAGAAAAAACTATGGGAAATGTATAATTCCTTACCATTCATTGAGCTCCTCTCTATTTCGAGAATGATTTAATATTCTCTACTTAATAGGGCCAAACACATGAAGGTGGAAACTCTTATGGCCCCTCCCCCCTCACATCACTCTCAATTCCCCAAACCCAATGCACCTACTTACAAAAAAAAAATAGTGCAAATTCATTCATTCAATAGCTGAAAAACCATTCATTAAACCATTCATTAAAGCATTCATTAAAGCATTCATTCATTAAATAGACGAAAAAACCATTCATTAAATAGCCAAAAAACCATGCACGGCATTGTATTATAAAAAATAATTACTCAAAATTTATTAAGTAACTTCTTTTTTAGTTTTCTTCTCTTTACAAAATGAACAAGAAGCACATCTTCTGGAATTTGTTGTTCGTTTTCTGGTGCTTCATCAACTTGTTCTGATGTCTCCCTAGTAGACTACTCGTCACGAGGATCTTATGGCAAGGGGTTCAGAATTACTGCAATAATGTGAAAATGTTGCATTAGTTGATTTTTGTTTTTTATAATTACAAGTATTTCATTTAAAAAACATTACAAAGGTGTTTTTTTACCCAGTGTGGACACATCATGTTCTTAATTTTACTGTCCAGGCTCAACCTTTACAGTGTGATCATTTACATGCTCTACATTTGAAATATGGAGAAATACAATTAATGTTCACCATCTACAATTATCTATACAAAACTATATCATATGAATAAATTCATTACTAGGAATCGAAGCATGATCTTTGACAGGTTGTTGTCCATCATCAACATTAAGGGGATCATTGCTTTCCTGCACAAAACAAAATAAATATTTTATGTTAATTATTTATAATGAATAGATTGCATGGCAATTAATAAATTTTCATTAAACTATATATATTTTATATACCTCTACACCAAATAGATCACCAGAAGACCGTGTATGCCCAGGAAAGCTTTTTCGACATTCAACAACAACTTCAAAGCCGTGTTGGAAGCCCAGATTCAAGTCTTCCTGAGTGGGAACTTCTTTGAATTGGTCGGATTGCATATTTGCATAACATGTATTCCCAGGAAATCTTTTTCGACATTCAACAATAACTTCAAAGCCGTGTTGGAAGCCCAGATTCAAGTCTTCCTGAGTGGGAAATTCTTTGAATCGGTCGGCTTGCATATTTGCATAACATCATTAATTTTACATTTTTCGCTGCATTAAAATAAAATTAATTTTCAATTTAATATTTGGATGCATTATCGATTTTTCAATACTTACAATTCGTGTCACCAAATTCGAATAACCACCAGGCCCAAGCTTGTGCTAACCAATTTTTTCCAGTCTTTCCTTTGTGGCCTTTGATGTGTCTGACAACCTAAGAAAATGTTGAATTACATTATATGTTCCAAATTCGATATAAAAATTAATAATAATAAGGGTTAGCATTACATTGTGGAAAGTATTGCATACCTCCTTGTGCCTGGTGGTATCTTTCCTGCTTTTCTCAGAGCCCTCTCTTTTCCATATTCCACTAGGTATTTCCACTCCCTTGATGGAATCATCGGAGGGCACTCATACCTAGGGTTCTGTTGCAGCTGCAACAAATTCCCAAAATTCCAAAAAAATTTAGGACCCTCCTTTGCTTTGGATTAGTTGATTTTCTTCTTTTGTTTTCTCAGAATGATTGAATTGATTTACCACTTGTTTGGTTTCTCCTTTTAGCACTTGAAAGTAATCCACTGTATGATCAAGCTTTCTCATTTCCTTTGAATGCATTTGAAGCATGCCTGAATCGAAAGTATTTGGTTTGGTTTTCCACCATTGGTTTGGTTTTCTGCCGTTGCGGATGGATGATTGGTTTTGGTTTTTATTTTCCTTCCGATCCGTTGGTTTTCTCATCGGTCGATCTTTTGGTTTCCATCAGAGGAATTTGTCATTTCTATCTCCGCCATTGCGGACGGAAAACCACTTCCTCTCCCGATCATTGCTTAACTGTTTCGTTTCCCGCTCGGCTGACTTTTGGGTTTTACATCAGAGCTGTTTATATTTTCTTTCCCTGCTGTTGCAGAAGGTGTTTGCTATTAGCTTCTGCTGTTGCGGATGGACATTCAGTTTTTGGACTTCGACTTTCTTTCCGATTTATTCGTTTTTACCTCGGTTGAATCTTGGTTTTGCATCGGAACTTTTATCGTTTCTTTCTTCCGCCGTTGCGGAAGGAAACTGCTTCCTCCTCCGATTAGTCCTTTAACGTTCGTAAGTTCTGAGATTCCACCATTGCGGATGTGGAAATCTTTTTTGCTCCGTTTCGGAAGTCATTTTGGCTCTGATGTTGCGAAAGGTCGCACGCTTTACTCTCCCGCCGTTGCGGATAAAAGAAATATTAACCTTGCCGATCCCTAGCAGTTTCTCTTCTGATTTAAGCGTTGTATGGCGGGGCGCGATACCCTTTTGATATCCATTGTTGCGGCTGCGGTTCTGTTTTTGGTTCCAATGTTAGAAGTCCGACGCATGGTATTTGTTACCCGGTTATCTCCACCGTTGCGGATGGGTCTAGGGTTTGGTCTTCCGCCGTTGCGGAAGGAAATACACTTTCGGCTGCTAATCCAAATGTCTCCGACATCCGGTTTTTTAAATTCCCCCCCCCCCGCGAGAATTGACCGTATGTATATATATGAGGTAAGGGGGACATGTTGGATTATTCTATTGGTATTTTCAACTGCCATGCTTTGTCGCCATCGTGCTGTCGATTGCTCGAAGCTTGTTCGGACCCCATCGCCGGTACCCGCGTCCAGGTGGCAACTGTGGAGGCCCGACTGTCTTCATCCCGCCATACTCGCCGGTTACACATCAGTGCCAGGTAGGCCCGTTGTTACCCTACCCTGTTCTGTTCGAGGCATTGGATTGATGTTTGCTGCGGTTAGGTTTGTCGTGACTTTTTCTCTTTCCCCGTGATTACACCTATATATTGAAGGGTTTTGGGGGTCTTACTGTTCGTGGTCGGGGAACGCTTTTAACCCATGGAGTATTTTTTCCCGCAACCTTTCGCAGCCTTGCGCGTAGTAAAAAGGGTTTGGTGTAGACGGCCGTTACGCCGTCTGCACCAAACTGCCTCGGGCGATGATGATTTTAGTAGGGGAGAGTTTTTGTTGGTTTTTCTGTGGCATTAGGTAGTTTTCCCCTTCTTGTGTGAATTTCATATTACCCGGAATTTCGAATAGCAAGCATTTCGTCGTGCCATTCCGCACACCATTGGTTTTTGTTTTGAATCCGAGCCGGAGGGGGAAGGGATGTGCCATTGCATTCAGGTTGTTGACCATTAGATTGCACGGGCAGTCCTTTTGAAAGTGCCGTTGAAAAGGATTGCAGGGGTTTTTGTCCCTTGTCTGTCCTGCGCAGCGAAATAACAATGGCACCCGTAGAGAGTGGGAGTTTTCCTCATGTAGTATAGATGTTTCCCCACTCGATTATATGGTTAGAAGTGTTTAATAGCCTACAGCATTGGTAGATTGCATATTCTACTGGAAATAACTATGTTTCATCATGCTAGACATAAACTAAGTCACTGAACGTTGCACATTGGGTTTTAATAGTTCTGTAGTTAGGTCATTTCAGGCTATACATGCATATATTTCATTGACTGATTGCTATCATGTTAATCATGGAAGAAATGGCACACTGCACATTAATGTATACCAGTTTGTCACTTAGCCAAAAGGGCTTAATGTTACAATTTTATGGCAGGAAGAGCTCACAATGTCAAAGAGACAAAAGAAGAAGGCCCATGTGGTCGAAGAAGAGCCAGAAGTAGAGGTTGTCACTAAAACTGAATACATTTACGAAGACACTAAGTGCATTTCTGGTATCGAACCTGAATACCAGTGGGGGGAAGTATACAGATTGATCACCCAAAGAGAGGTTCCTGACATGGGATTAGAAGAAGAATCCTTATATGCCAACATAGAAAGATCTTCCCTGATGAAGATCGCCACCAGACCAGAGCTGTTCCCGTGCTCTGAAGTAATCGGATGGATTCTGCCTCGGGCAGATGTCACAACAATGATTTTGGAGGATGTTAACAAATAGGGCTCTATGTTGCATATAGCCCTGGATATGTAGCTCTGGCTTATCACCTGCTAGAAGCCCAAGTCTTTTTATCTGATGACTGGCTAAACAACATTAGAATGGATCTGGTGGAAACATTTAAAAGGATGATGTTGCAAGGAAAACATTATAGATACAGACTAGTAGGTGATTACGATACAGCTAGCTTAAGGGCCCCCTACAGGTTCATAGCTTTAATGCTGAACCGGATTTTTGGAAGGGCACATGGTAGATTCTTCAAGTTAGAATGGATCCCAATCATTTTTCATGTTGCAACCCAGGGGACAATTTTCAACTGGGCCAACATCGTATCCAATAGTCTTTCCGCTTGCTTGGCTTCAGCTTTGGGAGGAGCACACCAGAAGAGATCGAAATTCTATATGAGTTCCATACTGATAGACTGCACTACTCCATGCCTCAGAAGATAACATGGACAAGGTAATAACTGATTTGGAGCAGTCTAAGAAGTCCTCTGCTCAGTTGAAAGATACATTGAGACGAGAAAGAGAGGAAGGCAATAGGCTGAAGCGGATGTATGAAGACATGCAGAGGGAAATGAAGTCCTCAAGAGCTGAAGTACAGGCCCTCCAAGTAGAAAGACAGGTTATGGAAAATACACAGGAGGATCTGGAGAAAGTGCAGAAAGAATGGCAAGAGCTGAAGATAGAAAAGGAACAGCTGCAGGAGAAGGTAGAAGAGTTAGAAGAACATCAAAAGATTATTTTAAAGGCCAGTGAGATGCACTCCCAAGAGCAAAAAGAGAAACATCAAGAGTATATTTCTGTCACGGATGCTCTGGAGGAAGAAAGGGAGAAGCAAGTTAACCTCCAGCCATTCAAAGAGCATTTCTTGGCCCAAAAAGCCAAGATGCTGCAGCTACAGACTGCTTTTGAAGAGGAGAGATGTAGAGTGATGCAGATAGATGGCCGATTGGAAGAGATCTTGGAAACTGCATCTTACTTTGTGGACAGATCTCAGGACGTCCTCGAGGTCCTGACTGCAAGAATGGCAAGGTTTGAAAGCAATGAAGAAACTCCAACAGAGCTGCCATCAAAAGATAAACAAGCCCTCAAGCGAGATTACGACTTAATAGAATTTGCTATTAACACCGTAGAGGACTTCAAGAAAGCAGTCAAGAAGACAAAGGGAGCCTGCACGGAATTTTTTAGGAGAGTCCTCATTACATACAACCAGTGCTAGGTAGAAGCCGAGCAGAGGCTGGATGATTTCCCAGACTACAATTCATTTGTGGAGATGTTGCAGAAAAGACATCAGGATGAAGAAGCAAGAATGCAACACATTAAGGCCATTGATGACTAGATTCTGAGAAGCGAAGTAGGCCATTCAGCAGTTAGTGTGTAGCTTTTGGAAGACCAGCTTCGGTTGAGCACAGCCAAAGTGGAGGCTATAAAGAACCAGGCTAAAAAATTTGAAATCAACATTCAGTTTTTGGAACCCTACGCGTTTGAGGGCATTGCCTCTGATGCTGCGTCATGGAAGAAGTTTCTAGATGCCCAAGTGGGACCCTCCTCATGAAGGATCGGTCATTATTGTAATTTGTAACTATTTTTGTAAAACATTTAAGAAAAATAGAACGTTGGGAAGCGAGGGGTTGGGAAGCCCAAAGGTCACTTTGGGCAGCCCAACAATCTCACCCTTTTGTATAAATGTAAAAGACTTAGAGGGAAAAAAAAATACTTTTTCCCAGTTAGACAGAAAAAGCTATATTGTAAGAAGAACTATTTCTCTTTGCAATAAAGAAGTATTGTTTTCCTGTTGGAAGAAGATTGGTGGCATTTTCAAATGTTATGTTGTGGATGGCTGAAAGATGAACTATTTTGTTTTTCAGCTTTTTGTCCATTAACCGTGAGATCGTTCTAACTCTCAGAACCTATGTTCTTGTTTAAATGATTTCTGGTTTATTTTGTGGAATTACCACCATGAGTAATGTATGCTGTCCATAAAACAATTGGCTAACTGATTGTTGAAATATCTTTAATCATTCATGTGTTGTAGGAAGAAATGTCAGCTATCTGTAATTTCTCGTTATGATACATGCATAATTCACATTACTCATAAATAGTTAAAGTTTGCTCTCCGGGGATAGATAGGTAGATAGATAGATAGTTAGTTTTATTTCTGCACATGTGATTTAGATGCTTGTGAGCCTAAGACGAGAGGTAAGAACCTGGGCATCACGTTGTGACTACTCCTTGCATTCTTCATCACCCCGCATGGTTCATTAGGCATCTGCATATCATACTTAAGTCAAAAAATACAAAAATATACACGGTGGACCGGGCCGCAACCGGTAAAACCTTTGTTTTTGTTACTTTGACCTACGGTAGCCGGACCGCAAACCGGACGGATTCCCCATACCAAACAGTCACGGGCTAGTTGGGAACGTTGACTGGGGAGAATCCCTTTTTGTTGTTGCCTGTGAATTTCCAGGCCTCAACAGGTTCCTTTCTAGGTGAACCCTATATTGGTCTCAGACAATATTCATATGTTGTCCAACCTTCTTTAGTAACTTTGTTGTATCGAAGGTATCATTTTTGAACAGGCCAACCAACCAATTAGTCAGCTCATCCTTTATATTTTTTTGTTTGTTTGTCTCACCTTGTGTGTATGGTGGGACCATATATCTCCAAGTTCAAACCATTTAAATTGTTATAAAAAATATCATATACTTCAAAACAATCATGCTATCATTAGTTTTAAAAAAGGTTCTATCGGTATATTACAATCAAATTATAAAAACTAAATTGAACAATGTATAATTACTTGGGATCTTCTCTATATTTATTGGAACGAGTTGGTCATTCAGCAAACATGTTTTCTGTAGTGAACCTGTGCTAGTGACAGAGGACTATCCTGGAAATGTTGCTTCAACATCAGCATTACTAGCATGCTCTGCATCCACCCCTTCATCTACACGATTTGGTGTGCGTTGGTTAGAAATGAATGCACTCTCTGTTGGACTTAGGGGTGTCGTAGAACGTGTTGTCGACTGTTCAGTCGACAACAATGGTGCAGTACGTGGTGTACATGGAGTCATTTTTTGACTAGTCTCAACACTGCTTTCACCACTAGTGTGTGGTCACAGAAAATACTGTAAATACAAACCTTTCAATTATAATTTCACTATCATATAAAAATAAAAATTATAAAGTTCTAAATGAATGGATATTATGATTCAAAGTTCTGCAACTTACTTTCAAGGTATGAGATCTCTTTATTAACACTTCAACCTTTGCTTTAATCTCGTATGTCTATAGAATAATGAATAGAAATCGAAGGATATCCACATTACTTTTTTTCAAGGTATTCTCTATCACTTGAACTAGGTCTAGAGAAGAACCAATGTCAACATTATTCAACAACTCATTCACATCAAAATCTATAGATTGTTGTGATGTTGTTTCATAAACCAAATCTTTTGTTTGCAACAAAAATATATAAAACATTACATATGTGTTAAAGCAATAGTCTGAGGAAAATATTATATTAACAAAACATATCTATCATGATAGATTCCTAGAATTACACCTAGGTTTAACTGATGCCTTGATGATGGTGTGGTCTGATCAACAACTGGGGACTTTCCCAGATCATCCACCTGCAAAAAAAGAAGTAGACATCATTATCATAATGAAAGAAATTATACAAATGAAAAAATACATAACAAAAAAAACATTATGCTACATTTTATATGTGTACAATTTTGAAGTATTTAAATTGCAGAATTACATTCAGGTTTACCTGTTGCCCCGAGGCTGTTGTCATCTAATCAACAGCCGGGTGGCTCCCCCGATCAACACTCTGCATCAAATATATATAAAATTATATAAACCAAGTGAATATACCCTTGAAAAAACATAACAACAGAACTATTTGTACATATTAAATTTGTACAATGGCATCAATGTATACCTTCCATCTCGAGGAAGGTCTGGTAATATCTACTGTAAGGGGGGTTCCCATCACAAAACCCTGCATAAAATACATAGAAAACATTACCTAACGAAACCAAAATACTCACTAAAACAATATAATAACATAACATTTTGATGTAGTTATACTTGTACTATTACAAAGATGTATACCTGCTAACTCGAGGATGGTGTACTCCTCTGACCAGCTGGTGGGGTGATGCGCCCCGGATCACCTCCTTGTGAATTAAACATAAAATTTAATCAAAATTATAACAATCTAATAACAAAAAATCCTAAATATGTTTAAATAATTAATAAAAGGTTGGGTAAATTGTTGGATGTACCACATCCATAATAACCGTGTATGCATCTACTCGATTCAAATTGTATATAATAAGCAACTCTTCCCCTGCAACTATTGATTTAATGGCACATACAAATACATAGTTTCCTTCATTCCCCTCAAATATGTAGTTGGGTTGCTTAAGTGTAGACCCTGGTTGTGTACTGTCTATAAACTCCACAATATTCCCAGTTGCCTTTGGCCTTCCATTAATGTACAGCGTTGTTACTTTATTTTGATCTATGTCTTTCATTTGTAAATAATTTGCTGAAAACCCATATCTATGCATACTTCATGTATATTGGACCAGGCACATCCAATATTTGTAGTTGTAAGAGGGTCCAACATACTCCATCAATTCTATACATCTGTCAAAACTGACCTTTATGCCATCCATGCAAAACAACCCCAATCCATGTAATGACGATGGTGCAATTCTATATATCCTCTGATTCACGCAAAAAATTATGTTGACTTGAGGAATATCCCTAGGTACCCATTATTTCACTAGATGTTTTTACCTTAAGGGATCCTCGATGTCGCCTATTGTCTCATCATCATATGAACATGACCTCCCTCATGCGAGGAAAAATTCCATGCATTTTTTAATTTTTCTTCTGATCTTATGACATCTAGTTGATCTAACCCTTGTAGACCTACTCGAAGTCTCACTTTCCTCTAGCCTTCCTAAAATCCTCTCACTCGAGGAATACAGGTCTAAAAAATACCTGTTTGGTTCTACCTGCACCATGGTCGAAAAAAACTTGGCAAATAAGAGCAAAATACCACCATGTTAAAAAAACCTCCAACTAATACCAATTTTAAGCAAGAAAACACACAAGCCAAAATGTGTAAATTTTTGTAATTTTTTGTAATTGACAAGCTAATATTTTGCAACTTTTTTTCAGAAGAAAAATAGGTGTTCCTTGATATTCAATAGTGAATCAATGGTAAATTGTACATATTCCTGACAATAATTCTTTCAAGACGTGAGTGGAGATAAGTATCAAAATATTTCCCAAGGGGAGGGACAGAACCCACAATCCCAAGATGCCTGAAGTAGCAATACCACAAGGAGTACATAAGGAGCCCAAACATCTTATCCAAGGAGGCATCGAGGGTGGAGAAAACAAATCCCTGGGGGATAAAAAAAAAATCTATATCCCCAGCTAAAACAAGAAAGATTCTAATGTATCCCATACTCGAAAGAACCAAAAACGAGTATGCCACATAAATAAAAAAATCTCTTAAAAGAGTTGTATCATGCCTTATTCAATGATTTCTCCTTCTAAAAGTTATGAGAATGAAAGCAGGCCAACCTTCATATTTATTGCTTCCTTGGATAAACGGTCTACACTCATATTGTGCTCCCTGTAGACATTCCTAAAGTCACATAACCCACAAATTGAAGTCATCGGTAGTGTATCATATATGTCAGATTTAATGGATATCCGACGACAAATTTCACTACATATATGTCGGAAATCCAAAGAAGTCTCCTTCATAGAGGTCGGGTAACCCATGAACTAATATCATTATCTTGAGGAATTATAAGCATGGCTTACTACTGACACCACTTCCTATTGTCTGCTGACTTGGTACACTCAACTAATACATCATCTTAGTGTATTTATACTAATACTAAGTATATGAAAGTTTAGTTATAGTATAGTTGGGTGTTAGTGCCAAGGTACTAGAGTTTAGTTAGATGTTGATTTAGTCCTTAGTAATACTCTATTCCTAAACTTCAAAGTTATGAAATAAAACCATATCTCCCTTGGTCCAAGACCTTTTTGTTACACACCCTAACTACATAACTATGGTACTACTGCATGTGTTCCAATGATTGAGATTCCTTTCATATATGCTCTCTAACTCTGCCATACGTGTGGTGACAATCTCTTCATCAGGTATAGCATCATGTAGTGCAATGCTAAGTGATGGGACTAAGACCTCTTAGGGAAACATAACTTTAGCTCTATATATCAATGAGTAGGTTATCATGGAGATATGTAATCTCCACTGAGTGGGACCTTTTAAATTATAATTAAAGTTTTGTAAGCCCATAGTGTAGGATATAACTTGGTGTGCCAATGGTCACCAGAATCATTAAGGGTGTGTTTAAGGATGGATAGTAATGTAATATTTATGGCTTCAACCTAACCATTCTCTGTATATAGTAGGGTGTGGAAAACTTATGTTTGATGTTATACTTAACTAGGATTATCTTTATTTATGTAGATATGAGGGGATAGCTTCCATTATCAGCCACTAAGGTATAATGGAATATCAAATGATATATAATTTTTTTTCTAATGAATTTCACAATAACATGTCCTATGAAACAACTAAGGAGCATGACCTTTACCCATTTGGTTCAATAGTTACTTATGACGATGATGAACTTGTGTCCATTATAAAGGTTGCATGTGTAGCTTTGATGAGGCCTAAATCCCACAATAAGAATGGTCAAGGAGCTTTGATTGAGATTAAATCACAGGTTGATATATGGTACAAACTCATATAATACTAGTATACTTTGCATTTGTTAATATATTTTTTTACATTTTTTTTAATAGTGGATAGTAGTAGCCCATGTACAATATCTTAGTTAAGGTGGAATGTGACCAAAATTGGCCACCATAATCTCCACTATGTGCTTCTTGCAAGATAGAGTAAACCTTGGGAAATTTTATGTTGCAAAAGGTGAAACCATTAAAGGTTTTATTTTTATTAAATAATGCTAGCATTCTAGGAAGTCAAATGGGCATGTAAAATAACCTTAATTCATCCTAGTATTGGAACCAAAGAATGTTAGCACATTGAGCATTATATTTAGTCTATTTTAACAGTGTTTGGAGAATGATAATGACACCTAGTAGTCACAAATCATCCCTAATATAGATCTGGACAACACTGAGTTAATTTTGGACAAATGTGTGGAAAAAAATGAGCAATAGAAATGAAACCTAAGCAATGAATAAAATGGTTTCCTAGTGTTTTATTCTATTTATTACACCTACGTCAAATGAACATGATATGAGGAATGTTTTCAGAACACATGGGTTCCCATTGTCACTTGGATCAGACCATCCCAATTCAAAATCATTATCTACTGCTATAATATTGAGATGTTCCATTTGGAATCCACATTTGAGAATTCTTGAGGCATGTCATCATTGTTAAACCCTATTTTCACAAGGTTGATATGCCCTTAGAGGATTGTGAGGTCACTTGCAACCTTGAAGTGTGATCTGGATTGTTTCTTTGAGCATAAAAGGAGGTGATGATCATATTGTATGAGATAGAATCCACCTTGCAGTAGAGACCCTACTCATTGACTTGAACACATTATATTCAGGCTTACCACCTTCTAAGAGAGGTCCATGAATCTTTATCACAGTTAATTTAAGGGCTATTGTAACACCCAGGTTTTGACCCCATTTGCATTAAAGGTACATGATGTATATATTGTAATTAATCATGGTGAGGAGCTAAAGGCAAAAGCCCCATCATCGATTTGGTTGTGTTATGTTTCGACAATTGGGATCATTGCCGATGGTATATCGTGCCATCTGGCACATTATAGTTCTGGCGTCATGTAAACATCCAAAATTAATAAAAAACCTACAACCAGCTACGATGGTGTAACATTAAATGAAAAGGGCATAATTTCCTAAGGTTAAGGGGGGGATTGTCTAACCTGTGGGAGCTATTGGGGAAAAGACATGTGTCAAACCTTAAACCCCTGTTTAGTTGAGGCAGTTAATGCTGGATAGTGGTGGGTGGCAAGCTTGCCCCCATGCACTCTTCACCAGCTGGTTCAATCACACACACGGGCTAGGAGTGGCTTCCTCACACACTATTTGGGATGCCCGATTGGTTTTATATAGTCTCTCCAACATGACTGTTCATTCCTCACGTAGCTTAGAGATAAAAGGATCCATGATTCTGTGTGTGGGGGTTCAATTCTCCTTTTTCTCATCGGCTGTTCCTTTGCCTCACGCACCATTTGGGCTCTAAGTATGGTCTTCCTCCAGCCTATATAGAGAATCGATTTTCCCTTTTTCCTGTATCAGACTGGGAAATGTTTCAGTGGTTTTCATTGTGATATTGGTTGTGTTCTTCCCCTGATCAGTGGTTGCTGTGAGTACCTACATTGTGTTAGCTGTGATCTCATTCACATTTTGTTGGCCATGTTTTCCCTTACGATTTGGGCTACAGTAGGTTGCTGTGGAATTGTTTTGGCCATGATAGGGCCAAGAACGATTCAAGGATTTGTCTTCCCTTGTCCGAGCTGTGAAGTGCTTGTTTTGCTGCATGCATGTATGGTTGGTATTCGGACTGTGTGGAATAGGATTGAAGGCTGGGTATGCTTGAGAAACCTGGGTTTGGGGAGCCACACAGACAGAGTTAGATGGCTGGCTTTCTTCTCCACAACCCCGAAAGAGCACTGGAAAAGGAAGTCAGGGCCTGAGGGACTGTGAAGCAGAGAAGGGATTGATTCATGTTGTCAGGTGTGTGCATGTGTATTAGAGGTCAGGAAAGCTCTGGTGTAGGCATCCTTAGCTCTTCCATGAGCTCACCAACTTAGCATTTATCTTCTCCCAGCTCCTTGATAGCCTGATAAGCCCTGCTGTGTGGGCTTGGCTGATTTGTGTACCTTGGCTATGTGTAAGCCTGCTTAATCCCTTATTCCTTGGGGAATCATGCCCAGCTCGGGGGTGGAAATGTTGTTGATAGATTGATGAGCACAGTAGCCTATGGTTGGGTGGAATGTTGCAGTGATGTAGCTAGTTGCGGGACAAGTTCTTTATGAGATAAGTGTCCTTGTATATCTTACTTCTGCATTTATGTTTACTATTAATGAATTATGATGAACATGTATATGAATGAATGTTGTTTTGCTTCCGCTGAATATATGTATGAGTATGCATCTTAGTACTTTGGATGTTTAAGATTTTATTTCAGCATTATATTCCTATTCATGTTCATGGGGATATTTTCTCAGTCTGTTTGATGGTTTGGTAGCATCCTCTTCGCCGATCAGAGGGTCGATGACATTATAGTATGGTATCAGAGCTAAAGGATGCAGCATGGGCCTGAATGGGACATGAAAGGTCAGCTAGCATAGGCATGTTTCCTTCTACCCAGCAAAAAATAGAAGAAAATCTGTGCATGACAAGAGAATTTTGGAAAATTTCTCTAATTATTGGGACCATCGGATCGTCGAAGGACTTAGTACGAAGTCCCGCCAATGCATCGGATCACCTAAGCAGAAGGCCATCTGATGGGGACCACTGAATAAAAATCTCAGAAATTTTTCTAAGTATCCAGACTGTCAGCCATCAAAAAAATTTAGAGGATTGCTCCTTTGATGCAGCAGAAGTTTTAGTTAGAAGCCCCCTCGATACGGGCCACCGGCGGATGACGAAAGGAGAGGAAACTTCCATCGAAAGTCATCAGTGGAAGATTGTCGAAACGACGAAGCAAAGTAGTTGATGGAGTCACTGCAGTGTCGGTGGAAAATAGTAGATGGAATATCCGACGGAGCATCATGGGAAAAAATATGAAGGAAAGAAAAATTTGTAAAAAATCGTCTAAGTGTCGAACCTATCGGCGATCGACGGAAGTTAAACGATGGAATCACTGATGAACATCAAAAAGGTCTAGCTGTTCATGCGCTTGCCATTGCGGCCGGCTAGTGGACTATCCTTCCAATGGATAGATTCCCTGACCACTGATGCCGCAGCAGATAGATAGTGAAGGCATCGATACATCGGCAAGGAATAAAAGACGTTTGAGCTGATGAAGCGGTGGAAGGAAGGTTAAAGAAGAAATTTCAGAAAAACTTTCTAAGTATGGGAATTGTCCGCCGTCGGCGAAACTTAGTGGATGCGGGAGCCGTAGTTTCGACAGAGATTAGCCGAAGACCGCCGAAACGCTGGCTCAATATAGTTGAGGAAACATCCAATATTGACCTTTGACGTCGGTAAAGTTTAGTCTTTCAGACTACCGATGCCGTCGGCGAAAATTAGTTGTTGGGTTCACCGACATGGAAGGAAGAAGAAAATTTTCATAATTTTGTTGAAGTGTTGAAAACCATCAGTCATCGGCGAAATTTAGACAATGAGCTTGTCGATGGACGTCATCGGAGATTTATAGAGGACCAAACCGACGATCAGAAAAAGTTAATGGTTTGTAAACCACCGTTGTGGCTGCCCAGAAGGATAACCGCCCGATGCCATAACAATTATTTGTTCTGATAGTCGATCAAAAACTTAGACCAGTACAAGTCCAACACACCGGAAGGAAACAGGTGAACAAACCACCGATGAACCATAGAGAAATTTTAGTGGATCTGGTCGCCAAAACACCAGAAAGATGGTGGAAAAGAGACCCGATGAAAGTCCTTGGCATTGCCGATGCCGTTTGAAAAGATTACATCGGAGAAATATAGTCAAGGGAACTGTTGATACAGTGGAAACCTAAAGCTAATCGGGCCCCCGATGAGCGCCGGAGAATTTAGTCGTTTGGTTCGCCGAAGTGTCGGAAGACTAGTCCACTAAGGGTCCGAAACGTTGAAAAATTAGTTGGGATGAGACTCGATTTTGACCAAAGAAAAATTGGGGTTTTGTAGTGAATTTCTCATTGGGTTTCTCAGTAGTTTTAGGGCTGAAAAGGAAGAGAGTTCCAGGTGGCTGTGATCCAGATTTATGCAGGAACACAACAGAATACACAGATAACGATAGAAACAAATATGCAGTAGAAATAACACTTCATTTCATTAATCAATAACTGAAACTTGTTTACATACAGAATGGAAATAAACTAGCTAGAGTGCTGGTAGATATCTCTGAGAAGATATGTGGCGGATACATGCCCCTGAACTCTCTATTACAATGAGGCTCGAAGGCCTATATATTATTGAGAAACAATGGAAACCCTACACATCCAAAAACCTTATCCTAGGAGGTGAAATGCCTTAATGTGGGCCTCGTTGGGTAACTTGGTACATCAATTTCCTGGGGTCATAACTTTAGCATACTACCTCTATTTGATGTGCATGATACATCATTAGAAATATCTGTCTAAGGACTACATCCATAAATGACAAATATTGAGTCCAGAATCGACTCATATTTTCCTAACCATTCGATTCCAAAAAAATGTCGTTTAGGGCCTCAAAGTGGCTCCGGAAGTTTAGGACCCGAAAACTGCCAAAAATAGTAAATTGTGCTATAATTAAGGAAACTAGAAAACTGAAAGAAACAGTGGTGGGGTAACTTGGTACATCAATTTCCCGGGGTCATAACTTTAGCATACTACCTCTGTTTGATGTGCATGATACATCATTAGAAATATCTGTCTAAGGACTACATCCATAAATGACAAATATTAAGTCCAGAATCGACTCATATTTTCCTGACCATTCGATTCCAAAAAAATGTCGTTTAGGGCCTCAAAGCGGCTCCGAAATTTTAGGACCCGAAAACTGCCAAAAATAGTAAATTGTGCTATAATTAAGGAAACTAGAAAACTCAAAGAAACAGTGGTGGGGGTCCAAGAGGAATAGATGGGTGGCCACCAATATCCTCCTGGATCATTCCTCCCCCCTTAGGAAGCAACGGTCCCCATTGCGTTGAGTTCCTCCATCAGATGAGGAAACTTCTGTTGAACTTGGTCCCCGGTGAGCCACTTTCCCTTGTGAAGGAGTTGACCTACTTTGACAACTTGATATAACTGGATCATTTGCTGGTGGGTGTTCTTGATCTATGTGTCCATAATCCGATCAGTTGTGGCTTATTCCATACAGTCGGGGCTTAACTCTGTTGGTGTTAGTTGTTTTGCCACGTCTGATGTGTCCAATAGAGGTGGAAAGTAGGGCCGAAGGCAGTCCACATTGAACACTGGGTGTAGACCAAGGAATGGTGGAATACTGAGCTCAAAGGAATTATCCCTAATAGCCTTGGTGATGGTTTATGGCCCATATCGGAGCGGGCAAAGCTTGCGGTGGGGTCCAGTGAGGCGCTCCTTCTGCAAATGTAGCCACACTTTGTCTCCCACCTTGAAGTTGTGCTACACCTGATGCTGATCATGTCGCTACTTGTACTTAGCATTGGATCTGTCAAATATGTCATGAACCTATTGGTGAATGTGTTGAATGCGCTTAATGAAGCTGTTTTCCTTGGAAACTTCAGACTGGATAAGCTGAATCAGCCTGAGTATCTGCAAATGGCATGGCTACATCAATGGGACATAGTGGTTGGAATCCCAAGCCCACTTGAAAGGGGCTATGGTTGGTTGAGCTGTGGAGGGCTCGGTTATAGCTATTTTGTACATAGGGGAGGCTCTCATCCCATGTGCATGGATTCTTTAAGTTGTACATGTGCAAAATGTGTACGATCATCCTGTTGATGACCTCTGTCTGGCCATTAGTCTGGGGATGGAAAGCTGTGGACTTTGTGAGCTTGGTGTCTAGCATTGACCATAGGCTAGACCAGAATGTACTAAGGAACCTGCTGTCCCGGTCTGAGATTATAGACTGTGGGATACCAAAGTGTACCCACACTTGTTCAAAGAAGAGTTTAGCAGTGGCTTCTGCTGTGATATTCTTCTTGCAGCCATTATGGCCATATTTGAGAATCTATCAATGACCATAAACACACAGTAATTTTCGTGCTTAGTAGAAGGAAGGCCTAACATGTAATCCATGGGGATGGCTTCCCAAGGTCGACTAGGGGTAGGCAACAGAGTATAGAGGCCTTGCTTCTTGATGGATGGTTTGGCAATGGCGCAGGCAGTGCAAGATCGAATGTACTTCTCGACATCCTATTGAAGGTTTGGCCAATAGAAATACTTTTGCAGTACTACCACTATTTTCTTGACCCCAAAATGCCCAATGACCTATAGTGCAAATCATCTTGGCACGCTCGCTTGAAGGAACACAAAGGTGTCCCATGTGACATAGTAGTACATCCTGGAGGTGAAATTTCAGAACTTGGTTTCCCTCCAAGAGTGTCTGGTATGTGTGGCTGAATTCTAGATCGCTCTTGTAGAGAAGCGGCCAATCAGAAGTCTCATGCCCACAAGAGTTGAGCACAGTCGTTATCTCCATGATTGGTGGTCGGCTGAGGTAGTCTGCAACATTATTGGTTCTTCCCTTCTTGTACTTGATGTTCAAATGAAATTGTTATAGATATGTGGACCACTTCTGATGGCGATCATTCTGTAACTTCCCTTGTGTCTACATGAATTGTAGGGGTCGGCGGTCTATGTGGATGATCATTTCCTTCCCCAAAATGTAATGCTTCCATTGCCGGCAAGCCTGTACAATGGAATACATCTCTTTGTCATAAGTGGGATATTTGCAGATTGTGTCTGACAGTGTCTCACTGTGATATGCCACTGGATTCCATTGTTGAGTAAGGATTGCCCCAATAGCATAGTCAGAGGCATTTGTCTCGATCTCAAATGGTTGTTGCAAGTCTGGTAATGTGAGCACTAGGGCACAATAGAGGCAATGTTTCAATTTTGCAAATGCCTTCTGCTGAGTTTCTGACCAAAATAATTTTGCTTTCACTCCTCCCTTGGTGATTTGACTCAAGGCCCAAGTGATATGAGAGAATCCCAACATGAACCTGCGGTAGAAATTAGCAAGGACCAAAAATCTACGAAGCTCTGTTAGAGTAGCTAGGGCTGGCCAATCCCGAATGACTTGGATCTTGGTTGGATCCACATGTACCCCATAGTCATCAATAATGTATCCCAGATACTGAACCTGGGTCATGCCAAAAGTGCACTTGTCCAAATTGGCACACAACTTGCACTGCCGCAATGTTTGGAGGACCTGTCGGATGTGGTGGAGGTGCTCTTCCCAAGTCTAGTTGAAGATCAGGATGTCATCCAAGTACACTACTACAAATGAGTTGGTGAATGGCTGCAAGATGTCATATATTAGTCTCATGAAGGTTGCAAGAACATTCGTCAGCCCGAAAGGCATGACCAACCATTTGAAAAGGCCCTCCTTGGCTTTGAAGGCAATCTTCCACACATTGGTCGGCTCAATTGGTACCTTGTGATACCCGGGATTTAAGTCAATCTTGCTAAAATATTTGTCCCCTTTAAGCTGGTCTAGGAAGTCATCAATCCATGGGATCAGATACCTATTCTGAACAATGATCTTGTTCAACGCCCAATAGTCAATACAGAGTCTCCAAGTCCCATCCTTTTTCTGTACCAACACGATCAGGCTCCCACAGGGCGATGAACTTGGCCGGATGTGACCCTTCTACAATAGCTCTTGAATTTGCCTCTTGATTTCATCATTCTCCAGAACAGAGCGATGATAGATCAGTCCATTAGGCAGCGGCACACCTGGGGTCAGATTGATGGGGTGCTTGACCTGATAGTGGAGAGGCACCCCAGTGGGTGAGGTGAATATGTCCCGATACTCCTCCATGACCTTGTCCACTTGTTGTTGCCATGCGGAGGGGCCCTTTTTGGAGGTTGTGGCCACAATATTCTTCTTTCCCTAAGGGTGGATCATCAAGAAAACAAAATTCCTAATTTTGGAAATGAGCTTACTGCATTGTTTTGCAGTAACCAAAGAGATAGTGGTAGGGGGTGGTACCTTTGGTATCCTGTACAAATTATTTCCCAACGTAATAATAACAACGCGAGGCCAGGACTCATACACAGCATGTCGCTTCCATAAGTATGGTTGACCTAATAATACATCACAAACATCAAGAGGAGAAATATCACATAATACCTCATCGGTGAAGGGCTTGATGCTGTAGGGAAGGAAACACTGCTAGCTGATGCAAAGATCTCGTCCTTGGTGAAGCCACCCGATGGTGTACAGCTGCAAGTGTGTTGTGGTCAACAAACCCAAACGCTTCACGATCTCTGCTGAAATCAGGTTCTTTTGGCTCCCACTGTCGACGATGAACTGTAGCAGGGAACCCTTTACCCACATCTAGGAGTGGAAAAGATGCTCCTCCTCCTCTGAATCTTCTGGTTCTTCCTTTTGGATCTTTGTGGTGGGAACAGTGGCATTGGGCTCTGCATCGATAATCTTCTTCCCTCTGTCATTCCCCTTCTCGGGTTCAAATTCAGTGTCAGATTATGCATCTGATTCAGAAGCCTTTATCTCAGCCACTAGTGACTGCTTAGCCTGACACTCGTGTAGTGAGTGGGGCTCTTATGGAACTCGCATCACTTTCCCGCTTCCTTCTTCAGCTTTGCAGTGTTGCTCTTTGCTTGCGGCTTTGGTAAGTTTTCTTGAGTCACCATACATTGGCTGTGTCCTTGGTTCTGTATTTTGGGGGCACCTTTCCCTTGCTTCTGATTCGCAGATCCAAATTCTCGCTTTTTCTGTTTGAATTTTTGCTCAATTTTGGCAGCATACCGATATGCTGTACCAAGCGAGGAGATGTCAAGGAACTCCATTTCCTCCTGAATGTATCTATGCAAACAACTGCGGTACTGCAGCACCAAATTTTTCTCTGAATCTTTGATACCCAACTTGGTGCGCAGGGTATGGAACATATTCGTCAGCTCATGCACATCTTGATCTCTTTGATGTCGCAGCGTAATCCATTGGATGTACTTGTCCTCATAACTCCCCACCGAATAATATTGTCCCTTTATGGCATCTCAGAAATAATTCCAAGTGGGTATGGATAAGAACAGAGAGGGTTCCTCCTCATCCTTTCTCTCACAGTAGGTTTCCCACCAGTCCTTGACATGGGGGGCGGATTTGAGTAGAGAAAAAGTAATATTTTCTCGGTCAGAAAAGTCATGAACTGTGAAATATCCTTCTAATAGATTCAACCATTTATCTACAGCATCTGCATCAATTCAACCATGAAATATGGGAATGTCAAAGTTTACTTGTACCTTAAAAGGGGTTGCACCTCCAGAGTGGCTGCTAGGTGCAGATGCGCCGCCAGTGGGAAGTCGTTGAAGGATTTGGGTGAAGTTATCCATCATCACGTTCCTTTGTTTTTCAAGGGCCTCCTCAAGCACCATTTTGATAGGATCTTCTGCACCCTCGTCTTTCTTTTCATCCCCCATGGGTGGCCATCGATATTCGCAAGGATGATCTTGCAAAGGTTTGACCAGATAGAGCCCTAACTCTTTATACCTCGCTCTCGTTGGGGACATGCAAAGAAGGATCGAGAAAGAGAAGATTTCTCTGATACCACTAATCCGGATTTATGCAGGAATGCAATAGAATACATAGATAACCATAGAAACAAATATGCAGCAAAAATAACACTTCATTTCATTAATCAATAACTTAAACTTCTTTACATACAGAATGGAAATAAACTAGCTAGAGTGCTGGTAGCTTATCTCTGAGAAGAGATGTGGCGGCTACATGCCCCTGAAATCTCTATTACAATGAGGCTCGAAGGCCTATATACTATTGAGAAACAATGGAAACCCTACACATCCAAAAACCTAACCCTTGGAGGTGAAACGCCTTAATGTGGGCTCCGTTGGGTAACTTGGTACATCAATTTCCCAGGGTCGTAAATTTAGCATACTACCTCCGTTTGACGCGCATGATACATCGTTAGAAATATTTGTTTAAGGACTACATCCATAAATAGCAAATATCAAGTCCGAAATAGACTCATATTTTCCCTACCATTCGATGCTAAAAAAATGTCATTTAGGGCCTCAAAGCAGCTCCAGAAGTTTAGGACCCGAAAACTGCCAAAAATAGTAAATTGTGATACAATTAAGGAAACTAGAAAACTGAAAGAAGCAGTGGGGGGGTCCAAGAGGAATAGGTGGGTGGCCACCAATATCCTCCTGGATCAGGCTGAAGTTGACATTTCAGACCAGAATACATTTGGTAAAAATCATCATTTTTGAAGTGGTGTGGTTTTCACACCCGAGGTCAGAATGAAGCATGTGGATAGGCGTTGGAAAGATTATCCAGCAGGAAACAAGGGAGAGTCACCAGAATTTTAGTGTGGAGAAGAAAAGTGCTAGTGATTTCTTGAAAGATAAATGTGCTGCTGTCAATATGGACAAATCCAGGAATTGCATGCCTAGAGGTAGCAAGACCATGAAGTCAAACCAGTTGTTGTGTGGAAGAGGAGTTCCATGCAGGGATGACGGACTTGAGAAAGGGAAATTTCCTTAAACCCTATCTTGCTAATTATGATTACAAGTTTTATACATGAAATGTATGAGGATATTCCTTGCATGCATAAGATATTACATGTTTATAATGAGCCACTAATGATAATTATTGCATTGATGTTGGAATTAGTGGAAAAACCAATGACAACATGGACATGGCTGAATATGTTGCTGATGCTGACGAATGTGACTAGAAACCCTATGGAGAAAGGGATAAGGCAACAAGTCCAGAATCAAAAGTTGGTGAGCAAATTCTGCAATCTCCTGCAAAGGACCAACCAATTTGGTAATGTCAAGGGTGTAAGTAGGACCCATTAAGGTAAGAGTTTAATTATGATAATTGCATGGAGTGGTAAAAGCAAGAGGTCTCATACCATGTTGGTATTTGAATTTTATACTACATTCATAGAGAAAGGTGCCATGCTTGTATTATGTTGTTATGAGCTTAGTAGCCCAAGGAAAGTAAGCACTAATGATCTTGATTATAGTCATGCATCCTATATGAAGTAGTCATAGTTAGGCCATGCATGGTATGTTTGAATGCATGGTATTCCTTAGTCAATGCAAGGTAGCATTGACTGGGTATGCATTAAAAGATTTTATAAATATTGTAGTTATGCATTGAATGGATGCATATGAAAAGTATGAGTAAATGTTGTAGATATGCATACATAAGTATGGGTGCAAATGTTGTGATGCAATGCATGAATGCATAGGGATAGTGCATGAGTTATTATGAATAACTAATGGCTGAAATGATGAATTGATGACAATTCTGGAACCATTTCAAGAGTTGTTATAAATGCAGGATAGTAAGTGCATGAAGAGGGTAGTCATGATCAATTGGCTACCAGAAATGCTCTATGGAAGGGCAAGGTGGTATAAATGATACGCTTGTGAAGTAAGGAGTATCTAAACATTTCATTTAATTGCATAAATAATGTGACTGAACCCTGTAATTTAAAGTATGATAATGATTGCATGAAGTAAATGGGTTTTGGTAATATTGATATGCTAACAGCTGGAAGTATTTGAATTTTATAATTCTGAAAATGCTTCAGTGATTGTTGCAGTAATGGAAAAATTTATATGCATCAAGACTTACCAAGTGTTTGGCTGATTGAAGTTTAGGTTTCAGGTAGATTGCTTGGGGCATGGAAATGTGAGTAAGACCATGACAAAGGACAAAATATACCATGTGAAAGATCCAAGCCTCATGAGAAGAGTCTCATGGCTATGAAACTAGTTTGTATGAGTAATGAGTTGTCAAATGTGAATTTGTGAATTTTGGATTTGAGAAATTGCTGACAACTACTAATCACTATTGGCTTGCATAGAATTGTGTCAGGAGGATGCATTGTAAGTGGGTATTCATGTTATGCTAGTAATAATAAAATTATAATGGGCATAGTGGTGTTCCTTACAAGAGACCCACAAATGAGGATCACCTCAATGCCAAGCAAATCAATTTCTGTAGTAGATAGAGTTGCAAATTCTTATTGAATTTAATTACTAATGTCATTGCTTGGTTATGGAAAAAAAAATTTGGATTGTATTATCAGGTAATGATTGACTATTTGGATACCTGATGAATGTGCCAGGGGTACACATTGCAGAAATACCATGTGTGATGTCCTGAAGGAGCCAAACTTTATGGGGAGGTTTTCCCCTATCTTGGAAAGGGGTTTCGGGTGAAACTCCATTGGAAATTTTGGAAATGTCTCTTCTGCACTACATGTTTGGTAAGCAATATGAGTGAGATGGTATGGATTATGTTGGTAAGAAATATGTGAATATGAAATGTGAAAAGGAGTTGGGATGGAAAACCGAGGGATTGTCAACTCAGAGAAGGGATCCCCCATTCCTCCTTAATGAAGGAATACTACCTCGGCAAATGGATAAGTGTTCTATGACCCTAGCTAAGAATATGCATGTCAATTGTTAAATTCAATATGTAGAGCATGTTTTGATTTTATTTCCATTATGACAGATTGCTTAAGTATGAATAGGGCCTACATGGTTCACATCAGAAAGGGGTGCACACTTTCTCAATGCTAGGTCATGAAAGGGTTTTTCAATATTGATTACACCCTAGGGGGTGGACGCACTCCTGGTGTCTCAATACTTGATAGTGAATGATATGACATATGATTCTAGTTTTAGAACAATAATGCTGATGAGTTGCTTATATTGCATGTGTTGTCAGGCTAAACATATGCAGTCTAGCGTTGCACACTAAATGGACTATGGCTTGGGCTCATCCTACCTCCTACTAAAGAGTACGGAGAAGGAGACATTCCCAAGGGACTGGAGAGTAGAGAATGGGGTGGTTTCTTATGTTGTATGGGGTAGTGGAATTAGAGCTCACTACTAGAAATGAAACTTGGAAATGGTAATGATAAAGTTTCCTTCCCAGTCGGCATGAAGATGTACTGGAAGGAGATGTTGGGATATTATATGCATGGGGATCCATAGTAGATCCTGGACTTGGAAATGGTTGTTTATTGTTGATATAAGTGCATGTGTTATTGTTGATGGCCTGATAAACCCAACTGTGTTGGCTTGGCTGATTGGTTGGTGATATAAGTGCATTGTTGATATAAGTGTATTGTTGATATAAATGCATGTGTTATTATTGATGGCCTGATAAACCCAACTTTGTTGGCTTGGATGATTGGTTGTTGATATAAGTGCATTGTTGATATAAGTGTATTATTGATATAAATGTAGGTGATTTGTTGACGGTCTGATAAAACCATCCGAAGGTTGGCTTGACTGTGTAATTATTTGATGTTGTGGAAATTGTGGAAACGTTGCAGTGTTGGCTTGACTACCTGCAGCCTGATAAACCCAACTATTAGTTGGCTTGGCTTAGTAGCCTAATAAACCCAACAGTGTATTGGCTTGATTGGCTACAGCTTGATAAACCCAATTGTATATTGGTTTAGTTCGACGGTCTAATAAACCCAACTATAGGTTGGCTTGACTGTGCCTGATATATAGATAAGGATGTTGTGAAACAACCTGCGTGTTGGCCTAACATCCAAGTCCATAGGCAATCCCAAGGCTTGAAAAGTGAAGCAGGATCCTGTGGACCAAAGAGGAAACGCACAATACAGATAAGTATGGGATTATTTTGCAATTTCTTGCTTATGAATATACATGTGTACATGATTTGGTTATGATGTTTTAAGCTCTTGTTTAAGAGATAAAAACTGATGAGAATAAACTAAATATGTGAATTTATTCAATGTTTGAATGTAGGTATCACTGGAAGCAAGGACTATGAAAGCATCTCAGGGGTGCATGTGGACATGTGACTATCCCGAGGAGCTCGGGATGAGCAGTAATGAAAAAGGTGCTAGTGAGACTGTGAAGTTCCTAGCGGCCGAGACAAACCATGTGGGGAGGCTCCATGGTTGAGAGGTCTGAAATAGACCGGAGACACTAAGTGTCATGACCAAGAGGGATTGGTCCAGCATTCACGGTGAAGTGAAAGAGGCTGAGAGCATGAAAAGCCACAGCGGTGGTGTGGGTTCCAGGATGGAACAAAACAAAGAGGGGAAAAACTCATGCTGCTCTCTCTTGCCCTTTTGATTATATATATATAAATATATTTATGCATTGTGAAAACAAAAGATTGTTGAATGCATGTATGATTGAAAATGGAATGTGTGTATTTGCTTAAAGTAAATTGTGAATGCTGGAATGGTTAATTCCCTGCCCAAGAATGGACATGAATGAGCTCATGTGCCTATTGGGAAGGCATGAAAAATATGAAAGTATCCTTGATGAGACTTGGACTATCATGCCAATTGGGAAATTAATTGATTTATTTTAATGCCTATATTATGCTTGGTCTAATAGAATTTCAATGATGCATTTGACAGGTGAGAAAAGTGAAATCCAGTAGTGCACATTGATCATGGCAGCTGACCAAAAGCGGCTGGACTTGGTTGGAAGTATTCTTCAAACAATTGCCAAGACCCAAGAAAATATTGGAGAGATGCTCATGATACAACAAGTCACTATACTTGGGGATGAGCCAAAAGCTAAGAACAACAATAGAAGCTCGTGGAAGCCAAGGGGCTTGGTATTGAAAGTTCAAGTAAATAATTGAACGTGGGACAGATCTGCAAAATTTTGATGTGCAAATGGTATATGTATTCCTATGTATTGGGACACCAAGGACAGTGTTATTCCAAGGGGGAGGTGTCACGTCCCCGACCCTCTGACCGGCGAATAGGACGCAACGAAACACCAACGATCATACGGGAAAACATCCCCATGAACATGAACAAGGATAAATAAATGCTGAAATTGAAAGCTTAAACATAATGCATAATACATAACCAGATGCGTAATCCATCATACAAAGATGCACAATTATTCAACATTTAGTGGAAGCAACACACACATTCCAGCATTAACATGTTCATCATAATTCATGAAATAGTAGATTAAATTGCAGAGATGAAATAGTCAGCAGTACTTATCTTTGAATGAAGAACTCTCCCTGCAACCAGCTACGTCGTTGCAACATTCCACCCAACCATAGGCCAGCATGCTCATCAATCTCTCAGCAACACTACCACCCCCGAGCTGGGCATGATTCCTCAAGGAATAAGGGTCAATGCAGGCTTACACATAGCCAAGGTTTGCCAATCAGCCAAACCCACATAGCGGGGCTTACCAGGTTGTCAAGGAGCTAGGAAAGGATAATTCTAAGCTGGTGGCCTCATCACCAGACTTCTCATGCATACCCAACCTCTAATCCCACTCACAACAGTCCGAATACCAACCACTGCACACCGCAGCAAAACAATCCCTTCACAGCTCTGTGAAGAAGGAAAAGACAACCGATGGCAACCCCAAACGAAAGGTGAACACGACTCAAGTCCACAAGACAACTCAAAGTTGTTCTTGGCCCTAGCGTGGCCAAAACAACTCAACAACAACCCAAAACCAGGGTACATCAATAGCCCAAACTCACAATGAATGATGGCAACAATCCACAGTCTCAAAACAAAGGAGAAGTCAAACTCCCAGCGTAGACAAAGGAAGACACAAACGCAGACCACAGTAGACAGCATACATGGCCACAATCGACAAGGAGACATACATACCACCGAAACTAGTATGGAACACATAGGAACACAACCCCGAGTGTGAATGGCTCCTGCACCCAAAAATCCTGAGTGACAGCCAAGATTTCACCTACTCCCTACGTGAGGAAACCAACGTAGAATTCCTGTGCGCAAAGGAAAGACACAATCCAAAACAGAAGAAGGAAACATACGCAGTCCGAAATGGAAGAAGAAATCAGACTCTCAACAGCATCCACAAATCAGGGGAAGAACGACAGCAACCCAAATCGTGGGTTAAACCAACAGTAAGCCAGAATCGTGGATGAAGACCACGGTTACTTCACACACACAGCAGAAAATCGTGCCCTTGAGGCCGCTCTTCCAGCTCACACCACAGACCGACGAACAAAGTGAGAGAAGGGAAAAACGAACCCCCAACAGGAAATAGCACCCCTTCTTAAATCAGCTCTGCATGAGGAAGATGGACCGGCCTCGTCCTGCACGTCCATGCGTGAGAGTGAACAGACCAGGCCTATGTGCACGGGTGAAAAGACAGTCGTGAGGAACGAACAGACCAAATCCTACAGAGGTTGGAATCGTGGGAGAGTGGATTGAAATGAATGAAGGGCCGCCGTCCTTCTCCTACCCATCGTGAGGTTCATTGCTGGTGGAGTGGGCACATGGGCAAGGACTGACAGTCCTGCCACAGCCACCACTACTCAGCAATAACTACCTCAACTACTCCACAAGGCATTAAAGAGGTTGGATGAGACAAGGGAAGATGACAAATCAAACAAGGTTGCAACACATGGGTTTCCCCCCCATAGAACAAGGTTTGACATCTCTCACCCCCTTATCCTTTGGAATCATGCCCTTTTCATTTCAACATTGCATTGTTGTAGCTGGTTGTGGGTTTATTTTATTTGATGTGCGTGTTTACATGATGCCAAACTATAATGTGCCAAATAGCACGATATACCATCGGCAACTATCCCCATTGCCGAAACATTCACAACCAAATCGATGGTGGGGATTTTTCCTTTAGCTCCTCACCACGATTAATTACATTATATACATCATGCAAACGGGGTCAAAACCAGAGTGTTACATTCCCCTCCCCCTTGGAATAACACCGTCCTCGGTGTTCCAATACATAGGAATACATATACAATATATATACATTTGCACATCAAAATTTCAAAATTTGCAAATCTGTCCCACGTTCAATTATCTACTTTGAACATTCAAGACCAAGCCCCTCAGCTTCCATAGACTTCTCCCGCTGGTTCTCAGCTTCCAGCTTATCCCGAAGTCTAGGAACTTTGCGGCTATTGCCCTCATCATGTTCCCTCATTGGGAAGTCCCGGCGTAAATGATGTCCTCCGCATCCCCAGCATTTCACTGGCTGCTTCATCTTTACCTACTCAATTTCCTTTGAGTCTTCATGCCTGGACCGTTTCTTAATGAGTCGCTTGGATGAATTTCCCATCACTGATCCACCTTCCTTTCCTTTGCCAATTGCTCCCAAAAGGCTTTTCACCTCCCTTTGCAAACCAATAGAGTCTTGCAAAATCTGGTGGTTCATTTCATTCTGCCTTTTCTATATCTTGAGCATCTCTCCAAGATTTTCTTGGGTCTTGGCAATCACTTGAAGGAGACTTCCAGCTAAGTCCAACAACTTTTGATCTGCTGCCATGATCAATGTGCACCACCAGGTTTCACTTTTCTCACCTGTGAAATGCACCATTGAAATTCTGTCAGACCAAGCATAATATAGACATTAAAATCAGTCAGTTAATTACCCACTCGGCATGACAGTCCAAGTCTCATCAAGGAGGCTTTCATATTTTTCATGCCTTCCCAACAGGCACACGAGCTCATTCATGTCCATTCTTGGGCAGGGAATTAACTATTCCAGCATTCACAATTTACTTTAAGCAAATACACACATTCCATTTTCAGTCATACATGCATTCAACAATCTTTTGTTTTCACAATGCATAAATATATATATATATATATATATACATATAACTAAAAGGGCAAGAGAGAGCAGCAAGAGTTTTTCCCTTTTTTGTCCTGTTCCATCCTGGAACCCACACGACTGCGGTGGCTTTTCATGCTCTCAGCCTCTTTCACTTCACCATGAATGCTGGACCAATCCTTCTTGGTCATGAAACTTAGTGTCTCCGGTCCATTCCAGACCTATCAACCATGGAGTCTCTCCACATGGTTTGTCTCGGCTGCTAGGAACTTCACAATCTTACTAGCACCTTTTTCATTACCGCTCATTTCGAGCTCTCCAGGACAGTCACATGTCCACATGCACCCCTAGGATGCTCTCATAGTCCTCGCTTCCAGCGATACCTATATCCAAACATTGAATAAATTCACATGTTTAGTTTATTCTCATCGGTTTTATCTCTAGAACAAGAGCTTAAAACATCATAACCAAATCATATACACACATATATTCATAAGAAAAATAATCCAATACTTATCTGTATTGTGCGTTTCCTCGTTGGTCCACAGGATCCTGCTTCGCTTTGCAAGCCTTGGGATCACCTATGGACTTGGATGTTAGGTCAGCACACCGATTGCTCCACAACATCAAATAATTAATGTCCAGCCAGTACATCCTCATGTCAACTGGGCTTGGAACTTTACCATGCCCATTTCTAGGTCTAGGATCTACTATGGATCCTCAAGCATATAACATCCCAACATACACTTTTACCAACAATACACTTATATCAACAATAACCCTTACTCCGCAACCCCTCACAACAACCATTTACCTTTTACCTTTAGGGTGCAACACCCAACTGCATCTATTTAGCCTGTCAACACAAGCAATATAAGCAAACTCATCAGCGTTATTGCTCTAAAACTATAATCATATTTCATATCATTCACTATCAAGTATTGAGACACCAGGAGTGCGTCCACTCCCTAGGGTGTAATCAATATTGAAAACCCTTTCATGATCCAACATCGAAAAAGTGTGCACTCTTTTCTGGTGTGTGCCATGTAGGCCCTATTCATACTCAAGCAATCGGTCATCATGGAAATAAAATCAAATCATGTTCTGCATATGGAATTTTAATAATTTGACATGCATATTCTTAGCAAGGGTTACATAACACTTATCCATTTGCCGACGTAGTATTCCTTCGTTAAGGAGGAATGGGGGCTCCTTCTCTGAGTTAACAGTCCCTTGGTTTGCCTTCCCAACTCCTCTTTACATTTCATATCCACACATGTCTTACCGACATAATCTATACCATCTCACTCATGTTGCTTACCAAACATGCAGTGCAGATGAGACATTTCCAAAATGTCCAATGGATTTTCACTCGAAACCCATTTCCAAGATAAGGGAGAACCTTCCCATGAATTTTGGCTCGTGCAGGCCATCACACATGATCTTCCTGTAGTGTGTACCCTTGGCACATTCATCAAATAGCCAAATAATCTATCATTATCTGATAATACAATCCAAATTGATTGTTCCATAACCAAGCAATGACATTAGTAATCAAATTCAATAAGAACTTGCAATTCTGTCTACTACAGAAATAAATTTGCTTGGCAATGAGGTGATCCTCAATTGTGGGTCTCTCATAAGTAGCACTACTATGCCCATTATAATTTTATGCTTACTAGCATAACATGAATACCCACTTACCATGCGTCCTCCTGACACAATCTTATACAATCCAACAGTGATTAGTAGTTGTCAGCAATTTCTTAAATCTGAAATTCACAATTCAAATTTAACAACCCATTATGCATACCAACTATTTTCACAACCATGAGACTCTTCTCATAAGGTTTGGCTCTTTCACATGGTAGATTCTGGCATTGGTCATGGTCTTACTCTCATTGCCATGCTCTAAATAATCTACCTGAAAAATGAGCTTCAATCAACCAAACACTTGGTAAGTCTGGATGCATATAACCTTTTCATTTCTACAACCATCACTGAAGCATTTTCAGAATTTATAAAATTTAAATACTTCCAGCTGTTAGTCACATCAATATTACCAAAACTCTTTTACTTCATGCAATCATTATCATACTAACATTTGCAAGGTATAGTCATGTCATTCCTACAATTAAATGAAATGTTTAGATACTCCTTACTTCACAAGCGTATCATTTGTACCACCTTGCTCTTCCAGAGAGCATTTCTGGTAGCCAATTGATCATGACTATCCTCTTCATGCACTTACTATCCTGTATTCATAACAGCCTTTGAAATGGTTCCTGAATTGTCATCAATTCATCATTTCAGCCATTAGCTATTCATAATATCACATGCATTTATCTCAATGCATTCATGCAATGTATCACAACATTTGCACCTTTACTTATGCAATCAGTCACTCACACCCTTCATATGCATCTGTTCAATGCATGACTACAAGATTCATAAAAATATTTTCAATGTATATCCATGCAATGCTACCCTACACTGATTCAGGAATACTATGAATTCAACACACCATGCATGGCCTAACCATGAATACTTCATATAGGATGCATTACTGTAATCAAGATCATTAGCACTTAACTTTCCTTGGGCTACTAAGCTCAATCAACATATACAGACATGACACCTTTCTGTATTCAAATATCCACATGGTAGGAGGTCTCTTACCTTTACCACTCCTTGGAATTTGTCATAATTAAACTCTTACCTGCATGGGTCCTACTTACACCCTTGGCATGACCAATTTGGTTGGTCCTTTGCAGGAGATTGCAGAATTTTCTCACCAACTTTTATTATGGACTGGTTGCCTCATCCCTTTCTTCATAGGGTTGCTGGTCACATTCATCAGCATCAGCAACATATTCAGCTAGGTCCATGTCGTCGTTGGTTTTTCCACTAATGCCAACACCAATGCAATGATTACCATTAGTGGCTCATTATAAATGTATAGTCCTTACTATCTTATGTACGTAAAGCATATACTCATACATTTCAGCTATAAAACTTAGGAAATGTAGTTATAATCAGCAAGATAGGGTTTAAGGGAACTTCCCTTTTCGAATCTTTCATCCTTGCATGGAACTCCTCTTCCACACAACAGCTGGTTAGCCTTCATAGTCCTTGCTACCTCTGGGCATGCAACTCTCCAGATTTGTCCATTTGATAGCAGTGACCGTCATTAGCACTTTGCTGCTCCATGCTCAGATTCTGGTGACTTTCCCTTGTCCCTACTGGATAAGCTTTCCAACGCCTATCCACATGCTTCATTCCGATCTCGGGTGTGAAAACCACACCACTTCTAAAAATGAATATTTTCACCAAATCTTTGCATTTTTACACACAACTATACTTTGGTCTGAGTGCCAACTTCAGCCCTGTAAACCCACTGAAAAACAACTGAAAATCCCACTGGAAAACAGTCGAAATCTGCTGGAAAATCACATTTGAAAAACTCAAATTTTTCCTCTGCAGAACCGGCTCTCATTTCGACTATCAATCCGACGTTTCGGCGGCTAGAACAACTAACATATTCCACCATTTCGGATCCCCAAACAACTAACATATTCCACCATTTCGGATCCCCAACAGCTAACATTTTCTGCCGTTTCGGACCCCCATCTGTCTAAGTTTCCGAGTCCTTTACGAGCGCTGCAAAAGCTATCATCGACGATCGAATCCTCTACCTGTCAGACGGCTATTTATCTAAGCTTCTCACACTTTGGCAGTCTAATCTTCATCTTTCATCCGACATGTCGGCGGTCCAATCTTCTAAATTTTTCCGACGTTTCGGGCCGATCCTCCTCTGGCTTCCGACATATCGGCGGACCGATCCTCTAAAGTTTTCCGACGTGTTGGCGATTCAATCCTCTAAATTTTTTCGACGTTTTCTATACTTAGAAAAATTTTCGGAAATTATCTTCTTCCTTCTACCGCCGCATCGACTGCCCAATCAACTAAATTTCTTCGACGTTTTGGCGGTCTTCGAGAGATCTCCGCTGAAACTGCGGCTCTGCCTTCAATTAATTTCTGCCAAAACTTTCTCTTCTCTTCCACCGCTGCATCGACAAACCCATCCTCTATTTTTCTCTGATTCTTGCCGCCGCATCAGCTACCTCATCTTCTAATGATCAGCGATATAATCTTCTATTTTTCTCTGATGCTTGCCGCTGCATCGGCTACTCAAACAACTAACTTTCGCCAATGGTTTCCATACTTAGACGAATTTCCAACTTTTCAAAATTTTCCCTTTCTACTTTCTCTCGTCGACGACATCAAAAGTCCTTTCAGCTAACTGAGCCGACGTATCGACTGTTCAAATAGCTAACGCCTTCCGATGATCTCATCACTTAGAAAATTTTTGAATTTTCACCCACGTCGGCTCAATCATGTACTTCCTACTGCCACTTGATCTTCTTTTCGCCAGGGAAATAGTTCCTTCCATAGCCGCAACGGCAGAACATGATCCTTGATCTTTTTTCGATAGCCGACAACCCAATCTGCTAAAGCATGACTTGATCGGCATCGACAATCTTTTCTCATCGGTAGGCTAGTGCTTTAAACTTCCACAACGGTGGACGCATGAACCACTATCTTCTTTCGATAGCCGACGATTTCGGTCCTTAGAAAAATTTTCAAACTTTCTTCATGGCATCAGCGGTCGGACGGGTAGTTGTTTAGCCATCCGCAATGACAGACGCTCGATCAACTATTTTCTGCCGATGGACATCGAACACTTAGAAAAAATTTCGTAATTTTCCCTCCAACTGTGCTCCGTCGGGCATGCTTCCGTTTATCTCTTCTGCTACATCGGAAGTCCATCTCACTAAGCGTTTCGATGAGCCGACTATTCAACACTTAGATCATTTTTCAAAAATTCTTTTCCACCTGCCCCTCATCAGATGGCCTTCCGACTACACCTTCCGACATATCGGAGGAGCTTCCCACTTAGTTCTCCAATGACCCGATGAGCTCGGCACTTAGAGAAATTTTTCAACAAAATTTTCTATCATAATTACTGATCTCTGCTGGGCAAAAGGCAACCTACCTCTGCAAGCTAGTTTCCCATGGCCCTCTAAGACCCAATACTGCAATGATGGCTCTGTCACTGCATCTCGGTGGTCCATTCATGCCCATGTTGCAACATGAGCTCTGATACCACGCTGTCACATCCCCGACCCTCCGACCAACGAAGAGGACACGACGAAACACCAACGATCATACGGGAAAATATCCCCATGAACATGAACAAGGATAAATAAATTCTGAAATTGAAAGCTTAAATATAATGCATAATACATAACCAGATGCGTAATCCATCATACAAAGATGCACAGTTATTCAACATTCAGCGGAAGCAACACACACATTCCAGCATTAACATGTTCATCATAATTCATGAAAAAGTAGATTAAATTGTAGAGATGAAATAGTCAGCAGTACTTATATTTGAATGAAGAAGTCGCCCCACAACTAGCTACGTCACTGCAACATTCCACCCAACCATAGGCCAGAGTGCTCATCAATCTCTCAGCAACACTTCCACCCTCGAGCTGGGCATGATTCCTCAAGGAATAAGGGTCAATGCAGGATTACACATAGCCAAGGTTTGCCAATCAGCCAAACCCACACAACAGGGCTTACCAGGTTGTCAAGGAGCTAGGAAAAGATAATGCTAAGCTGGTGGCCTCATCACCAGACTTCTCATGCATACCCAGCCTCTAATCCCACTCACAACAGTCCGAAGACCAACCACTGCACACCGTAGCAAAACAATCCCTTAACAGCTCTGTGAAGAAGGAAAAGACAACCAGTGGCAACCCCAAACAAAAGGTGAACACGGCTCAAGTCCACAAGACAACTCAGAGTTGTTCTTGGCCCTAACGTTTCCAAAACAACTCAACAGCAACCCAAAGCCAAGGTGCATCAACAGCCCAAACTCACAATGAATGATGGCAACAATCCACAGTCTCAAAACAAAGGAGAAGTCAAACTCCCAGCGTAGACAGAGGAAGACACAAACACAGACCATAGTAGACAGCATACACGGCCACAATCGATCACGAGACATACATACCATCGAAACTGGCATGGAACACACAGGCACACAACCCCGAGCGTGAATGGCTCCTGCACCTGAAAATCCTGAGTGACAGCCACGATTTCACCCGCTCCCTGCGTGAGGAAACCAACGCAGAATTCCTGTGCGCAAAGGAAAGACATAGTCCAAAACAGAAGAAGGAAACACACACAGTCCAAAATGGAAGAAGAAATCAGACTCTGAACAACATCCACAAATCAGGGGAAGAACGACAGCAACCCAAATCGTGGGTTAAACCAACAGAAAGCCAGAATCGTGGATGAAGACCACGGTTACTTCACACACATAGTAGAAAATCGTGCCCTTGAGGCCGCTCTTCCAGCTCGCACCATAGACCGACGAACAACGCGAGAGAGGGGAAAAATGAACCCCCAACAGGAAATCGCACCCCTTCTTAACTTGGCTCTACGTGAGGAAGATGGACTGGCCTCCTCCTGCACGTCCCTGTGTGAGAGTGAACAGACCAGGCCTATGCGCACGGATGAATAGACAGTCGTGAGGAACGAACAGACCAAATCCTGCAGAGGTTGGAATCATGGGAGAGTGGAGTGAAATGAATGAAGGTCCACCCTCCTTCTCCTTCCCATCGTGAGGTTCATTGCTGCTGGAGTGGGCACGTGGGTAAGGACTTACAGTCCTGCCACAACCACCACTACTCAGCAATAACTACCTCAACTACTCCACAAGGCATTAAAGAGGTTGGATGAGACAAGGGAAGATGACAAATCAAACAAGGTGGAAACACATGGGTTTCCCCCCCATAGACCAAGGTTTGACATCCTTCACCCCCTTATCCTTTGGAATCATGCCCTTTTCATTTCAACGTTGCACTGCCGTAGCTGGTTGTGGGTTTATTTTATTTGATGTGCGTGTTTACATGATGCCAAAATATAATGTGCCAAATAGCATGATATACCATCGGCAACTATCCCCATTGCTGAAACATTCACAACCAAATCAATGGTGGGGCTTTTGCCTTTAGCTCCTCACCACAATTAATTACATTATATACATCATGCAAATGGGGTCAAAACCAGGGTGTTACAGGAGGGGATTGTAACACCCCAGTTTTGACCCCGTTTGCATTAAAGGTACATGATGTATATATTGTAATTAATCATGGTGAGGAGCTAAAGGAAAAATCCCCACCATCGATTTGGTTGTGTTATGTTTCAGAAATTGGGATCATTGCCAATGGTATATCATGCCATCCAACACATTATAGTTTTGGCATCAAGTAAACATCCAAAATTAATCAAAAACCTACAAACAGCTACGACAGTGCAACGTTAAATGAAAAGGGCATGATTTCCTAAGGTTAAGGGGGGGATTGTCTAACCCGTGGGAGCCATTGGGGAAAAACCATGTGTCAAACCTTAAACCCCTATTTAGTTGAGGCAGTTAATGTTGGGTAGTGGTGGGTGGCAGGCTTTCCCCCATGCACTCTTCACCAGCTGGTTCAGTCACACACACGGGCTGGGAGTGGCTTCCTCACGCATCGTTTGGGATGCCCGATTGGTTCTGTCCACTCTCTCCATCATGACTGTTCATTCCTCATGCAACCCAGAGATAAAAGGATCCACGATTCTATGTGTGGGTTTTTTGTTCTCCTTTCTCTCACTGGCTATTCCTTTGCCTCATGCATCGATTGGGCTCTAAGTATGATCTTCCTCCGGGCTGTATAGAGAATCGATTTTCCATTTTTCCAGTAATAGACTGGGAAATGTTCCGGTGGTTTTCATTGTGAGATCGGTTGTGTTCTTCCCTTGATTGGTGGTTGCTATGACTACCTACATTGTGTTGGCTATGATCTCATTCACATTTTGTTGGCTGTGTTTTCCCTTACGATTTGGGCTATTGTAGGTTGTTGTGGAATCGTTTTGCCATGATAGGGCCAAGAATGATTTAGAGATTTGTCTTCCCCTGTCTGAGCTGTGAAGTGCTTGTTTTGTTGCATGCATGCAGTGGTTGGTCTTCAGACTATGTGGAGTGGGATTGAAGGCTGGGTATTGTTCTAATGGATAATTCACCTAATAACCTAGGTCTGGGGGTTACCAACATACTATGACCTTGCAAACAATTTGATTATAAAAGCACAAATAGGAAATAGGGAAGTAGCAGGAACTTACTTGTAATAAACGAAGGTTGATCCAAGCTAACTCCTTCCTCTTTGCTTCACTTCTACAATCTCCAGGATAGTTCCTCCTTCAACCTGTTAACAAAGATTCTTCCAATATACAGTATGATTCATATATAAATATGCAGGTTAGGCAAATCACATATTATAATGAAATATAAACATCTACCAAGCCACAACACATGAAACACAATATGGAAGAAGTAATATGCTTTATTAACAATAATAGAGGGAGTTTAGGTTACAACCCAATGTCTGAACAAGGGACTCCTCTGTCACCAAAGGACTCTGAGTTTCTCTGCTCCAAAGGTTCTGTAGAAAATCCACCAGCATAACTTTGCTCTCCAAGTATGAATATCCAAAACCCTCCCCAAGGCCTCTATTTATCTGAAGGAAATGAGGCAGTTCTCGAAGGTTAGGGAGGTTGCAGTAGTTAATGGGATTAAGGTAAATGAAACAACTAATCTCCCATTAACGCGTGTTTTTAAAAACTAATTTTGAGGAATATATGCGCGGGTCTGTAGTAAGGAAACCCGCGCATCATGCGCGACTCTGTACAAGAGAAACCCGCGCATAGATGTATGCGCGACCTGCTAAACATAACACTCGCGCATATGCGCGAGATGCCAATAGAGATAGTCGCGCATGCACTCAAAATCTCAAAATAGCAAAGTAACTAGCTGGGCATATAGGTAATGTATTTCATCATCAACCAAGGTATAATGAAACTAGGCAAACCTCAATCCATAAGTGTCCTTTTGTGTGCCGACCTGAGGGATGTCAATACTCGGACGGAGAGGTGCCAATCAGCTGTATAACAGATGCCCCCTAATGTGTGAGGTCAGAGGGGAACGATGGCCGAAATACATTATAATACTAACGCTGGAG
>LPNX010115299.1:6202-21517 GCA_001517045.1 Pseudotsuga menziesii
CCCAATAAGTATTTCCTTTGCTTTAAACTAGTCATTACAACAGAAGTAATTGTGAGAAAGAAAAACCAGTTTCTCACATTATAAGTAACACTGAAAGTAAAACATTACACAGCACAAATAAATACTTAAGAAATTATTACTTGATTCATTTTAATAACCCATAACTGCAAATGCAAGGCCGATGGACTGTAAAGACAAAAAGAAACGAAATACTGTAAAAGCAAGGCTAGCAGCCTGAAGAACATTATTCACATAATAATAACTCAAAGGCTTAAAGCCTGTAAACTTTGTTTACAAAACAAAAACCTATAGTAAATAAAACCAGTTTACATCCACGGCCGTAGCCGGAAAACCCTTATAGAGTTAGGGTTTTACCCGAATCAAAAACTTTTAAACTAACAGCCATCGCCATTCTTAAATAAAGACAAAGTATGTAAATTCAGCCTCGGCCCAGAAGCTGTATATCTGTTATCGTAGGGATTTACCCTGATAAAATGATGGAGAAAGCTACAGCTAGTACGATAGCAAAGAACCCAAGAAATCACAGAAGTGCACGCTGTCAACATAACCAGCAAGGAGATGTGCTGTGAAAACCAGGCTTACCCGTGTAGCGTGGAGCTGTATCTCTTAATGATCTCATCTGCATCGAGAAGAGCAAACATGCCATCAAAAGGCAGTCAATCTTTTGAAGGGAAAACCTGCCATCGAAGGGCAGTCTTTTGTTAGAAAACCCTAACAAGTTATAACTGAACTAATCCTTGCTGATAAGAAATTTGTAATTGCAAAATTTTACCTGCGGTGTTGAGCAAACGAACGACCAGGAACCAGGGTAAGCAAACCCTTTCTTCACTTGTAAAAGTGGGCTGGCAGGAAACCAAATTTCTTTTCCCAAAGGAGATACGACTGATAAACCACCATCGACTACAAGGCTGTCAACTTTCGAGCCGTGAACTTCTGTACAGCAACACGAAGGAGCACCAAGAAGGAGCAACACGAAGGAGCACCACGAAGGAGCACCACAAAGGAGAGCTAAAAACCAGACAGTCTCAGGACAAGGATCAACCGGAATGAACCACTAGGGTTTGGCAGAGCTCAAGCCCGCATGCGAGGGAAAGACTGAAATGAGAAAAGGGGGCAAGTCAACTTATAATCACCCAATGCATGGCGAGGAGACAGCCACGACAATGTATAAATTATTGCCAATGAGTGGGTCGGGTTGATAATGTTTCATATCATTGCAATGGCCAACAAAATTATGGTGTGAAGGTTCCAATATGATCACAACCTCGACCATTACCTGCGTTATAACAAACAACATAATGTTAGTTTTTCTATTATAAAAACAAACGTTACAATGCAATGCAATAAACTATATTATACCTATGTTAACCCTAGTTCGATGTGTTAATACTCCACGATATTATATAAACATTGAAATGTTTGCATTATAATGTTAAGCCTTTAACATACGAATCTTGCTTTGAAAACATTGAACTATAAATTGACTAGGTATTGTTAAACCTAGTTTAATAATTATAATGTAAAATTATACTTGGAGACCTCCCTTGAGGTTAGTTCATTTGCCTTATAGCATAATCAATGAACTTATGTTATAAGACTTATAAAAATTTGAGTGTAGTGTTATTATCACATGATTCATAAAATATATGCCTTGTGACCAAATATCTTAGTATAATAATGATAACAAAAAGTCTAACAATTACTTTTACATGTTAAAGTATTGTTATTATGATTTAATTTCTCAAAGAGTGACCATGAACAACATGTGAGTTGTTCTATATCATGATCTATGTTCTTGTAAATGTTTATGTCCTTAAATAATTCAAGGAACTCTGTTTACTTACGTGAATTAGACTGGTGTCTTTATCCATTCTAAAGGAAACATTAAAAACTTATAAGAACCTCTTTTTAGCCATTAAATTCTCTAATGAACAATACATTTATAGTTTTTACCTAGTACTAGTATTGCAAAATATTGTAGGTAATAGTTGGACAAGAAATTCATGTAAAAAATACCATCTTTATTTCTGGATGTTTATTCAACTGAAAGTTCATAGATGTAACTGGAAATGGCGATCTATTTTTCTCTAGTGTCTCTAAACCTTTCCTCATCGAATTTTCTTCTTATCAAAAGTAAAATAAGGAAAGATTTACCTGTAGGAAGCTGAATAGTCTGGCTAACATGCGATATATTTATATAGTTCTTTACTGAATGAACTTGGTAACAGCATATGATTTTATTACTTTAAAATGAGCTGTTAGCAGCAATCCCAAACTTTACCTGAAGATCTGTAAGAGAAAGGAAGACCGTGTGCGTTAGCTTAGCAGCTAAGTAAGCCCAGTTTAAAGTAGCATATCCCCTTGCTGTTGCAAACAGAAAACATTCAGAAAACTGACGAGAAACTCATCTAGTTTTTAAAACAAAATAAAGATCATACAGTTACCAAATTAATAGCATTAACTAATCAGTGTTTAACGATTGTATTAACACATATTTATGCTATTTCTAAAAGTTTAAAATTTTTCAAAATATTTGGGGTTTTGACACGACATGACTCGATAGCTGCCAAATATAATATCTTTCCTTGTCCGGCTTTTTGGTTTTTTAATTTTTTTGGACTTTTTCAGTTATTTGAAAAGCTTGAAAAAAGAATAAACTAGCTTTATAGTTACAAACTAGGAGGAGACGAGTGTCATAAGGGCAAACAAACTAGTTCCAAGCAGTGGAACATACCCATGCTCAATGCAAGGATACATGTGTAGGATATCGACACTCGGGAGAAAATCCCCTCCCAGTAAAAGGGAACTCAAGCTGTGAAGGATATAAAAAATGGCTCTGCATGGCTAGACATGAGACAAGCTCGGGTTATATGGCTGAAACGCAATGTTAGGGGAGCCGGCATCAAGCTCAATAAGGCAGGAAAAGCTCATGATAATTCATTCACAACTTGACATAAGGGGAGTCTGGAGGGAAACATGCCAGCATAAGATCAAGGGGAGTATGAGGCTCTTGCGAAATGTCATGGCAGTACTAAAAGGGACTCCCAGACCTAAGAGAGGACTCACAACATGGGTACCAAATGCAAAAGGGAGTTAACTAGGGCACCCATGTATAGGAAAGCTCTACCATTCACATAGTACCACTTCTAACAGCAGCATGAAGGTTCTGTGATACCATGGAATGGGTTCGTACCTAAGGTTAATATGGAATGGTCATAAGGAAATGCATAAGTGCAAACGGATGTGAAATCCTAACCTATATGCCAGTTCAGACATAATACCTGTGATAGGAACGAACGGGTCGAAACCTCAGAGAGAGTGTACAAAAACTGGACTCTCCATGACAACCATATTAGTCCAAAACAACCCAAAATAGTCAATAAAGAATCCAGACTATAGGATATAGGGAGGAATGATCATGACAAATGATTCCAAAGGAAACAATGTGGTGAACAATGGGACGTAAAAAGGAAAGTAAGGTGTAGACCCAATGTTCACAAATCCACTACCACCCCCATGAGGGTGACCACTGGTGTAAAGACCGAGAGAAGGGAGTCAACATCCTCCACAAATGGAGTAGAGGGCAGAATGTGACCACTTCAAATCTATCAGCAAGGTAAGGGGTTGTGATGCCCCCAAGTCTAACACCAGGGTCCGTACTATGACCAAGATGGGTGATGGGATACCAGGCATGCCAAAAATAAAAGGACCCGAACTCAAGAGAGCATAAATATACTCAAGTAACCACGATCCCAAAGGCCAACTAGCGCACAAAGAGCACACTCCTAAGAAAATCTACAGCCAAAATATAAGCAAACCAAGGGGAGGATATGTGAGCTCCCGAATGCAGCAGGTATGTCTCGCCTAGGAGAGGCTCGAAACTCCCATACACTACAAGCAGAGGTACGTAACCAATTATAGTGGCCCTCAGCTTCAACGCGTAAAGCGACTGTGTTGTCCGACCTCTACCTAGCCGGGACACCTACAGAATAACCCCTGCAGAGTACCCCCTCGATAACCTAGGTAAGGCAACTAAGGTCACCTCAATATAATCAATGCTCAGGAGGGATTAACCATATGGGCAGGGTAGCAAAGCCCGAAACTCTCGAAAGAGCCCCCAGATACGAATACAATCCTGGAAATATCTCCGGTGCTACTCAGTTATGACTAGGGGTCATCCCAATCAATAACCGCTCACACTACCTCATGCTTAACTCCTGTTTGAGAGGAGGATCCTGAGAACGATGGTTATACCAAGGATTTCACACACTCCCTGGACAGACACCTAGATGTTGTTGTTTAGTGATCTTGGAGAATTGACTTACAATGAACTATTTCAAGATCCTAAAACCTAAGCTTGTTGGTGCACCCTAGAAAAGAAAAGAGTATAATTCATTTTAATTAGCATTGATTTTAGTTGGCTTTATTACTCAAAAATAGGATATGGTCGTGCAACTAGTGGTGTTATGACGCAACATGAAGTAAAATGCACACCGTAACAATCAATGCAAATGCATTGTGTCCATGTAAACAGGGTATGCTACTACATGAAATGCACAATTCTTCTTCAAATGATGAATGTAAACCTTCCTATATGAAAGCCTAAACACAACTCTCATCCAAGAAATCCAATGCAAGTACCTCCTCAAATCCATATCTAAGATGCAACTAAGAGTGCAACTACTTTGTATTTTTCAATATAAAAGAATGAAAAATGCAATAAAAGTCATCTAAAACTATCAGTCTCTGCAGCAAGTATAAAAGGCAATCCCAGCAAGACACCAAGACAAAAAGAGTAATGCACTAATGGCAAAACAAAAAGGAAAAATGACTAAAACTACTTTCAAAGAAAAATCAATGAAAAAGCGGTCTCTGGTCACAAAAGAAGCATCCAACAGACAACATCAGACCCAAGGAAGACCCAACCACACTCACAACCCACCCAGCAACTTCCCACAACATCAAAATCAACCAAAAGGGGGGATGTACGCGACTGTTTAAAGAACAGCTGCGTATGTACGCGACTTTTGGCCAAAAACCTGAGTGTATATGCGGATTTTGGCCAAAAAACTGCGTGTATACACGAATTTGGGCCAAAAATCCGCGTATGTACGTGACTTTTGGCCAAAAACCTGCGTGTATACGCGACTTTTGGCCAAAAATCCGCGTATGTACGCGACTTTTGGCCAAAAACCTGTGTATACAGAGAAGGCAGTGGTAAAAAGCAGGCCAAGGGTCAAACAAATAAAGGGGAGTGTCAATGGATGAACATACTATAAAATGCAACCCAGAAACAAGGAGAAACAAAGAGCAAGTCAATAATATCAAGCCCATTGTGCCTGCAAACCCCCAAATAAAAACAAGGGACATCCCCAGTGGAGTCGCCAATTTTGTTACGGAGAGAAATTCCTATGGCTTGGGGTACCACAACAGACAACTTTGACTCTAGAAATCAATCTTTCCCAATATGCAATAGAAATAAAATGTCTAACACTAAAGGATCAGACCTCGTACCTTATTCCGGACGGTTGAAGTAGATCCCCGTTGAGCTTTCCAATCTTCAGCTTGAATTGATATAATACTTCCTCAACAACAAGTAAACAATACAAGCATACTATATATCATGGTGTTAGATCTATTCTAGCATATATAATCAATAATGTAAAAGCATTTGACATATTCCAATGGATACAATATTCAATCAAATACACATCATTGGACAGGAAAAGATAGTTCTTATTAATATAAATCATAGATTACAAGATAGATACAACCTCTGACGGCACGTCTGCGAACCAGAGAAACTGAATCCCTCACTTGGGACTCCACCACCTCAATCCTCCATCTCACGATAGCAAGCTCACTAGCAAAAGGCAAGCTTGGGAAGAACACAACAGTGCTCCAAAGGGACAAAGGGATGCAGACTCAAGCATAAATTCCGACAACAATGGACTATAGTTTCGTTGCTTTCAATCTCTCTATATGCCTTCAATGTACCAAGAGGTTCCTTATATAGCTTCACAAGGGATAATGAAGGGTCGAATCTGAGCGATCTCAAGGCATATGGAAGGCCAGGAGTCGAATGAGTCGGATCCATGTCAAGGAAAACTCCAAAAAGATTTGGACTATGCACACATCCCGATGTACGCGGTTATAGGAGTCAAACCCACGTATGTGCGCGGTTATCGAGTAAAAAGCCGTGTATATCATTTTTTATATAGTTTTAGGGATGATCAAGGAAACATCAAAGGATAAAATATGGTCCATGGGGTCTAAAGAGTCTGCAGCGGGACAGGGGAGGGCCATACAAAGTGTGATTCACCTAGAGTGGTGAAATCTGCTATAACAAACAGGTAGTACTTTTTCCACTGTCCTCTTTTGTGACAATCAAAGTGCTATTAAGATATCCACAAATCCAGTTACCAGGTAAAGGACCAAGCATGTAGAGATACACATGCACTATATCAGGGAATTAGTGCATGATAGGACCATCATTTTGCGATACTGCCCTACTGGTGAGCAGATTGCAGACATCTTCACCAAGAGATTTTCTGAAAAGAAGTTCACTTACCTCCTTTCATTGTTGGGGGTGAGTTCCTCAGGGTGATCAGACTACTTTCAGTGTTCAGCTTGAGGGGGGGTTTTTTCCCACTGGGTTTTCCCTCTTTTCCTCACTTAGATTTATTTTTTAGCATTGTTTAAGTTACAGTATTGTACAGGGTGACCTATGGCCTTGTTTCTAGGGCCCTAGCATTTCGTGCACTTTATGTTTCTACTTCTCCTGAGTATAGATTAAGGGGGGGTGTTGGAGACATTTACCCACCATGCACACTTAATTTGGTCAATTTGACCTTGTTAAGACACTATCCTAAGTTTTATTGAATTAATCAGCATCAAATGAGCACACTATGACATCAACATGAGCACACCTATGCCTACCTTTAGTCAAGGAGGCCAAATAAGCCTTCTCCTTCATTCGGGGAGGCTAACTGGAGCACTCCGGGGGTGATCTGAGTGTCATAAATGCACCTAATTTCCAACTGATTGTTACAATCATTTAAGTTAAGTGGTAAAGGCGCCTCCATTCATTATATTCATTATTTTTATTAATATTTATGAACTGGAGTCAACTGGGGCGCCTCCAACCACCTCTGATGACCAGTTTGACTTCAGTTAACCTCATCGGGGTTCATTGGAGTTAATGATGCGCTACCAGTTGTTGGTTGGCATGTAGTGACATGTTTCTAAGATACTTTCAGTTAGACTCAGTCATCTATTGCACTCCGACTTCAGTTAGGACTCAGTTGAGTCAATCAGGACTTGATCAGTTGGTTAACTAAGTGTGTTTACTGTGGCTTACAGTCAGTTAAGCTACACACATTCATTCAATTCGAATTGTCTTGGAATTCATGCATCTTGCATGATCATTGTATTGTATTACTTATTCTTTATTTGATTATATAGAGCTTCTACTTCCATTGCAACACCATTATGCCAATTTTATGCTTAATTATTTGAATTCTTTGAGTGACTGTGTTTTTAGTCCCTAGATCATTGTGAAAAATTAATAACAAGGAGGTATATGCATCCATGGATTGGGTGGACATGTATATGAAATATTTTTGAGTCACACTGGGATACAGATTCAACTTACATCAGTAGAGTGCTGGATGTAGTAGTGCATACAAGATACCAAATGAAACAAGAGATTACAGTTGTATGTAACAATATATAGGAGGATACATAAAAATCTAGTGGTGTACAATGGAGATTTGGAGTGTTTTCCCCAAGGAGACCTCCTGAAAGATTCATTGAGCATGCCATTTATTTGAGTTTACCCATGATCGACAAGTAAATGGGTGAGCCTCAGGGTGCAACATATCTCTCAATGATTGATTTTCAATGGGAATATCACCAGGAAAAGGAAAGGGTCAATAAGTCAGACACTCTGTTAGGATTATTTATCCCCCCTTAGTCAGATGTCTATTAGATTAATTATTTCCTAACTTAGGAACCTCAAATTAATTAAATGGGTCCACTAGTGCAATTGGGTCCACTTGGACCAATGGGGCCACATGTACCAGTCATTGAAGTGTGGGGAACACTAATATAGGTTAAATTACACTTACTGCATGTGCATGCATCAGCTAGGACGCTTCCTAGACCAATCCATACATCTTAGGAGCCACTAGGAGTCCTGACACCAACCTACTTTAGTCAGTTGGTGTTAGCACTAGTTAGTCTTAATTAGCCCCCAGTTACAATCAGTTACTTCATAGTCAGTTAGGCTAGCGCTACTAATGCATGGATAATGCATGGTTTCATGGGGAGGAGTGCTTTACCTACCTATCACACTCATTTGCACTGAGTTAACTAGATGTCAGTGGTTTTTGGAGTTATTGGTCATCAGGGAGTTGTCTATTTGGACTTCGATGTTGATTGGGAGACCTTGAGTTAGAGATTCAGTTAGATACAATCTTATCCACTTGGAGGATTGGAATTCATTACTCATGCATTCGAATTCTACCTATGTAAACTACATTCTAACATCGGATATTATTATGATGAATATACTGTAAATTACTGAGAAATACTTGTATGTTTCCTGTGTGGTTTGTTTTGATTAGTTTGTATGTTCATTCTTCATTCAATTGCTGCAACATTATCAGAAATACCTGCTTGAAGATATTAATGGCATTCAAATTCTAATATGGTATCAGAGCCTTCTCAAGCAGGTTTCATGCTTGTTTCTCCCCATCGAACATCAGAAGCAGTTGGGTTTCCACAGAATTCCCCTATGAAAACTTGCTAGCTCTGGATTCATTCAGAGCAGTGGAGAGGGTGTGACGGACCCTGAAAACATATTCATGTCGGGAGGAAAAGCATGATTCTAACAGTTCATATGTTTTAGTGTTATTTGCAGTGAAATTGACAGGTTCTACATAGCTTGAAATAAGTATTTGCAGTCTCCCTGCCGGAGAAATTATGAGTTCTCAAACTTCTGAGCCATAGATCCTCACAAATTCCAATTACCTTGATTGGAGGATTGATATGCAGCTGGCCTTGTGCAAGCATGGATACCACAAGATCATACATGGATGGGAGGCTGAGCCTCATCAGTGGGTAGAGCAAAACAAGTTTGTAAACCATTGTGATGAATCATTCGAGTACTTATGTACTTATATTTCCAGAGATCTCCTCTTTCATCTAGAAGGATTGAGGACTCCCAGAGAAGCCTAGGAGAAGCTTGATATCTTGTTTAAAAACAATATGAGCTTCGGGGACACATTCTGGGGAATGAGTTGGTATCTTTACATCCCAACAATTTCGAGACTATTGAGAAATTATTGTCCAAATTCAAGTCTCCAGTGCTACAATGCAGAGAGTGCAGGATAGATTGAAAGGATGAGTAGAATTTTCTTTTTATACTCAGCAAACTAGGTCTTGAGTACTCTATCTATGTCTCTATGTTTCATTCCAAGCAGGAAAGCTTTCATGACTAGGAAATTCCTTCTTTAGATACATTTTTCGAGTCCTTAATCAAAGAACAAGACAAAATGATTCTAAAGGGAGTCATCCAAACTTCCAAATATCAATATCTCTTGGTTACTGAATCCTCCAAAGCGCAAGAAAAGGGGAAATCAAAGAAGACGGAGCCAAAGGCAGCTGATTCAAAGCCTAAACCAAATAAACAAGCTTCCGAAGGGGCCTCCGACTCTAAGAAGAAGAAATTTGAAAAGAAGTTATGTCCATATTGTGAAAAGGGATACCATCTTGAAGAACATTGTATGAGGAAGCAACTTGATGAGATGTCTACTCTTCTCAAGAAGCACAACATTTCTCCTCCAAGAGCAAACAATCCTGATGAAGAAGCACTGACAGAAGATGTCGAAAGGTGTCATGCTTTGAAGGAAACTCTCTCTCCATCCTCGGTATACATTCAATAGATTCTGGAGCCTCCAACCACATGCTTTCCTCCAAAGAATCCTTCTCCACTCTTTCACTATCAAAGGGGCTTAACATTCACATTGGAGATGATTCCCAGATTCCAGTAGAAGGAAGGGGCTCAGTCAGAGTGAAGCATGGTGAGTTCAAGAATGTATTGTATGTTCCCTCCCTTGCTGTTAACATGTTATCTGTTTACTAGATGACTCATGCAGGCTCTCCCAAGAGGGTCACATTCGATTTAGACTCAGTTGAGATTACAGAAAAAGCCACTGGAAAGCTTGTAGCGAAAGGTATTGCAAATCACTCTGCCAAAGCTTATGAGTTTTCACATTTCTTACATGTTTATCCTCATACAAATTTATTGTCTCATGCTAACAACACCATCAAGATTTGGCATGAGAGATTTGGCCATCTCAATTTCAAATATCTGAAGCAGCTCCACAATGATAACATGGTTGAATGTTTTCCCTCCATCCAAACTTTTGATGGAGTATGTGCTGGGTGCTTGGTAGGTAAGCATCCAGAAAAGATGTATGATGTTGGGAAGGCTCATAGAGTTGTCTCTACACTTGATTTGATACACAGTGATGTAGCTAGACCTATGCCCACAAACTCCATTAATGGTTATAGGTATTTTTTGACCTTTAGTGATGATTGTTCTAGGTACTGCTGGATCTACTTCATGAGACAAAAATCAAAAGTTTTTGAGACTTTTAAAAGTTTTAAAGCTATGGTTGAGAACGGTTTCAATAAGAAGATCAAGTCAATAAGATCTGATGGAGGAGGAAAATATGTCAAAAAGAGATTTCCATAATTTCTGTGAATAAGAGGGGATTCGAATGGAACATTCAGTTCCATACACACCACAGCAAAATGGTGTGGCTGAGAGGAAGAACAGATCACTGAAAGAGATGGCAAAATGCCCTCTCCATGCCAAGCATTAACCTCCTTCTCTTTGGGTTGACGCAGTAAACTATGCTTCATATTTGCAGAATAGGGTGCCCCATAATTCAGTGGTTGGGGTCACACCATTCGAAGCACTGCATGGGTATAATCCCAATGTCTCTCATCTGAGAGTTTTTGGTTCCAAAGCTTGGGCTAGGATACCACTTGACAAGAGAAAGGCATTCCAAGCCCAAAGTAGCAAATGCATTCTATTGGGATATGCAGATGATGCAAAAGCTTACAAACTAGTATAGGTTGCTACCAAAAGATGCTTCATTGAAAGAAGTGTCTAGTTCGAAGAAGATCAACTGCATGATTCTCCTCCAGCAGCACAGGAAAGTATAAATATTTCTCCTCCTATTTTTAATAATGATGATAATGTGCTATAGGTTTCATATTTAGATGAAGAAGATCACATACGACATGATCCTGTTATTGAGACTGAATCTCAAGAGATTCTAGATCTAGAGCCAGTACCAATACGTAGGAGTTGGGTTTGGTGGAATATGTATTTGGTTATGGGATTTGGGCATTCATCCAAGCAATGAATTGATCCAGGTTGTAGAGATGATTTCCCGAGTTGTGGAAATGATTGATATACTATATTTTTTGGATGTTAGTGGAGGAGAGGTTGAGACTACTTCTTTATGGCAGGGAAAACCTTCTTTTCTAGTATCCAGGATCAATTTTGATAGTGGATCCGATATAGATGAGACAACTAGTCTATATTTTCTAGTATTCTTTGGATGCTTAGGCGGGGATGCATGGAGGAGTGTTCTTGCTTATGATTCCTTGGCTCATTAGGGGCATCCAAAAAAAATTCTTATGTTAGAATTTGGTATACCAATGCTATGGGTAGGGGATGTTTTACATTTTACAACATAGTGTGGGACGCTAGTGACTTTACCATTTACGAGCAACTTTGAGATAAATTCACAGGTCTACCAAGTATGCATGCATGGTATGTCATTTGGGTGGTTATTATTAGAGTGTCATAGCATGAACATGATTGCACCTTTCTTAGATTAGCTTAGGACACTGGTATTTCAGTTTTATATAGTTCAGTAGTTGTCAGAGTGGCGAGTGCCAATTTCTGTTTTCATGAGTTTGGTTCCATAATGGAGAAATTCATTGAGGGGCCGAGCAAGTTGTTGTAGTAACATGATTATCTACATATTGGAGGCATTAAAGAGTATTCACATGTCTGTATCTAGTTGAACCATGTATCGAGTGAAGGATGATTCACCTCTTCTCGGTTTATTTTGGGACCTTGGTATCATTTCTAGTTTCGCTATAACTCATTCAAGGGAGTATAAGGAATGGTGGCATTAATTAAGGACAATAAACCATTGGGAAGGGAGTAATTTCATGTCCCCTTTGACTGACTAGGATGACAGGATGATTGGTAGCCTATTTATCCACATATGATAGAGCCAATGAAGGAAAGGGGGTCATTACTATTGTCACTTAGCTTAGAAAATATTCCTTGTTTTTAACTAATAATTGTTATGTGGTATTGGACATTACATAGTATTTCCCATGGTATGGAGTTATAAAAGAAGATAAATGGAGAAGAGAACCTTACTTGTGGATGTGTTGATTTGGTATTGATTTCTTGTGATTATCTGGGGGTTTCTACATGATTTTCATTTGGGTTTGGAAAACGCCATCCATATTGGTTTAGTTTCGGTGGTAAGAGATCTGACCTAGCTAGACAAGGAGGAGGATCCACCCAGGTCTTTACTAGAGATCCATCTTTTGGGCTTGGCATCATTTTAGGAGAGTGACTAGTTGGTAGTAGAAGAGTCACAACATAGTCTCAGTGTTTGATTTACTTATTGTGTGTTTTCAACCGATGTAGCAACCATTAGAGGTTGTAATATGAGTTTTATTCATAATAAAAATGCCAAGGATGTCTCTCTTATTTAATGTGCAAATCATTTGGTGAAATATTTTATTGAATGCAAAATTGTTTAAGAAAGTTATAGATCATTGTGTCAAAATCACACAACCAAAAAAAATTCCTATATTTAAATTGGGGATATTACATACAACCATCATATCATCAACATACAAAAAACATAATATATATTCCATCATCAAACCACTTATAATATGCACTATGGTCAACTTCACATCTATTTAAAGTATTGGGTCTTCATGCAGGTGTCAATTTTTTTGTATCACATTATCGACACTTATTTCAAACCATATAGAGTTTTTTTTCATTTTTCAAGTAAAATTTTCTTTTCCTCTTTATTTATATGCCTCGAGCTGATCCTTTTACTTCCAATTGTTGCAACTCTAAATACTATGCTACTATAGGTGCAAGTAAAATGCTTACAACAGTAAGCTTCACAATTGGACAGAATATTTCATTAAAATATATACCTAATTTTTTCACATAGCCTTTTTATACCAAACAATATTTATAATGCTCCAACAACCCATCATTGTTCTTTCCTTTATACACCCACTTATTTCGTTCCTATTTCAAACAAATTTTATTCTTGGTAGGATATCCAACTGTTCCCATGTCTTATTCTTGTTTAATGATTTCATTTCTTCATCCATGGATTTCCTCCATTTATTTGCATTCTCAGATTCTCTAGCTTATTGAAATGAACTAGGTTCACCATCATCAATTAACAAAGCAAAACAAGATTGAAGACCGACAGATCAATGTCGTTATGTTTGTCTCTTGGCACATGTAAATATTCTATGTCATAGATGTGGAAATCATTGTTCTTCATGTTGATTAGAAGTTTAATTTTCATCTTCACTCATTTATACTTAAACTGGTAGAATATTAGGCGTCTATTGTACCTCCTTCCTTTGCATGGAATTTTCTTTAAAAATAAAATCTTGACTAGCAATTACCTTTTGGTAAGTAGGATCCCACAATATATACCCCATTATTGTATTATCATAACTAAGAAAACTACATTTCCTTGAATTTGGGTCAATCTTGGACCTATTTTCTTAGGCACATTGGAAAATGCATCACAACCAAAAATACACAAATGAGAATAATAAATTGGCTTACCACACCAAATATCCTCTGGAATCCTTCCATACAACGTAGTTAATGGTGATATGTTAATCATATACACAACTATAATAAAAACCTCTTCCCATAATTCATTGTCCAACCTAAATGCACTAATCATTCTTCTTGCATGTTCCATGATTGTGTAATTCATATGCTCAACCACAACATTTCGTTGTGGTGTATATGTAACAATATTCTAGTGCTTAATTCTTTCCCGCGTACAAAAATAACTTTCTTGGAGAAATGATTATACTCCATTATTATATCTTGGATATAAAATAAACTTTCCCAAACTTTTCTCTAATTGTGCCTTGAACTATTGAAATTTCTCAAAGGATTTTGAATTTTATTATTATTATAAAATACATCCATACTTCTAGAATAATCACCTATAAAAGTTAGAAAATATCTAGCACCATTTATAGTCAAAGTGGGGACTAGTCCAAATATATCAAAATGGATAACTTGCAAAAGATCGGAACTTTTACCAAAGATTACAATACAACCAAACTCTCTTTTGTTTACCGAAAATACAACATTCACACAAGTATAAATCACAAACCTTAATCCCATAAAGCATACCTTGATCATGTAGAGTTTTCAAACCTTTTTCACTGACCATATTTCCAAGTTGTTGATAATAGAACATTCTTGCATGCAAAATGTTTTCCGAGTTTGTTGCTACTGCATGTTGTTTTATTGTATCATCGCAACAATGATACATGGTCCCACAAGATTATCCTTTTGGTACAACTTCCTTTTGTAATTTTGCATCGATTGTTACCAAAGGTAGTAGAATACCCCAACTTATTGATCATCTTGATTGAGAGAAGGGTGAATCCATGGACCTTGGTAACACTTTTTGGCAAGCGGATTTGGGAAAAACCAAAAAAACATACCTCGACCGAGGTTTTATTAAGCCCTCGACCGAGGTTTTAATACCTCGACCGAGGGTTAATAAAGCCCTCGACCGAGGTTTTTTTCAGCCCTCGGTCGAGGTATTTATTAACCCTCGGTCGAGGTATTGAAACCTCGACCGAGGGTTAGTAAATACCTCGACCGAGGTATGGACCTCGACCGAGGTATGTTTAAAAAAAAAATTATAAATAGGGGCCGCGCGGGCCCCCGACGTCATTTTCAATCGCTCGACCGAGATACAGAGCTTGACCGAGGGACGGAACTCGACCGAGGGACGGAGCTTGACCGAGCGATAGTGACCATCAGCCCAAAGCAACCCCACCTCATCAAAGTGTCGGAGCAAAGAGGTAACCATTTTTCAATTTAAATGGAATTAAATTTTTTTTTTTATAAATTTATAAAATTTTGTGAATGTATATTTTTATAATTTT
>LPNX010115302.1:0-19320 GCA_001517045.1 Pseudotsuga menziesii
GGTATTAAAGTCGTTTATATGGTTATTGTTATTCTTGTAAAAGTTTTGGGCATAAGGTTATAGATTGGAAAGCTTATGGAAGACATTCTCAAGTGAGAAATATAGGTGTCAACATGGCTCCCTACAAGGTTGAGTATTACAAATGTCATTACTACGGACACGCAAAAAAAGACTATATAAGAAACATACCAAGATTTTGTAGACATGGATATAAAAGGGTATGGAAAAAGAAACAGGAACAAGAAGAACATATAGCTATGCTTACACATATTGCACAAAACAATGAAGATAAATTAAGTATTGATGATGGACTCTCCAACCATAGAATAAAGGACAAGTCAAGGCTTCTTAAATTAAAAGAAGTGGAGGATGATGTTGATTATTATTCCAAAACAACATGAAGATGCACAATCTGTGGATGTTCAAGACACATGACAAGGAACATGACCAAGTATTTTGTTTTGAAGAATGACAATAAAGACAATGTAATGTTTGAAAGAAATGGCTCTCTTAAAAAATGATGATGAAACATAAAATGTCTTGTACATTAAGGATTTGAAAAATAGTCTTCTCAACAATTCGCTCTCAAATTTCCAAAATGAAGAAGACTTCATAGCAAATGGAGTGGAGTTTAGTGAAGAAAGAACATAAAAGTCAAAACTTCAGCGAGTTCAGGAACCTGTTTACAAGACTCCAAAGAAGTTAATTGAAGAAGATGCCAACAAATTGATATAGTTCTTACTGGAAAGATACCATATCCTTTAGAAATGGAATAACTTCTATAAAATCAATAGAAGAAAATAATTGAATCAATTAGATGAGCATGACAATGAATTAGACTCATCAAGATGTGATTGATGCTCAACATTTGATCAAGAATGTGCAAAGTGTTAGTGATTTACTTGCAGCCAATCTAGAAGAATAACATAATAATATGTTTATTCTAGAGGCTAGAGAGAAGCATGAACTAATATTGTAGTTTGTGATACACCATTTTCTTCAACAAATAAGAGAGATGTTAAAAGGATATGAAGCTGAAATAGTGAAAAGATGATGAACCTGGATCAAAAAATGAGAACATTGGCATATTTTAAGAGCCCATGGTTATTATTGAGAGTACCTTTGTGGGAGATGATTTGAATGTCTACAAGGTTCAGTGCTTTGAGGAATTTGAAAAAAGGGAGTTCAAGATTGAGTTTTCAATAGCAATTGATGATAGCACTTGCAATAGACCATATATTTCTAAAATCCATAAGAGGAACTTCATTATGGACGATTTACCCAAATGGATTAGCTATTGTTGACATTAATTTTGCTAAGATTATATACAGAAATATTAAGATAAGAAGCATGTGGTTGTTTTACAAATCTAATTAAGATGAAGAAATCCTAGAAATGTTTGTGATCATGAAGGTACTCTACCAGAAACTTCAAGCAAAGATCCCTCCACAAGTAGCAATCAATACAAGAATTGTAGGTTGGTTCATAATAGAGAGAAGAAGACAATGAGAGTAACAATAAAACAAATTGTACAATGCAAAAGAGGATAAAAATGAAGAAGTAAGAATATAGGGGGAGTAGTCCCAAGGTGAAGCATAAGTCCAAGGGGAGAAACCCATTTCCAATGATGAGGTGTTGCAGGAAGATGGGGAATTGTAGACAGGAAACAAGGTGTAGAAATAAGGATAAGCATAATCTCAAGGAGAGCATCCCTTTGTCATTGATTTCAAAGGGGGAGAAATTGCAGATACTGTACATAAACAAATTTGCGCAAAAACATAATTGTGTGGATAAGGGGAGTATCTATAGGATTGTTACAGAATTGTCTATTTTTTTTTATGAGTAAGAGAAAGAACTTTCTATTAAAAAAAAAAAACCTATTGTACATATTGATACAAAAACCGGTCCTTGAAGACCTATGGCAGAGTTGATACCCTTTACACCTAGAATATTAACCATCATTATAGAATGGGTTCATATCTACATCCCCCATTTTCTCCATTCTTGTATCCATTACAAAATATATAGACATTGAATTCCCCTTAAGAAAGTCCCCATACATGGCCCTATTCCCTTCAAAATAGTTCCCATACATGGCCCTCATCCAACACAAAAGAAATGCAACCACAATGGGCTCACGACCATTACAAAATGAAGAAACGACTTAGCCTACAACCATTGTAGAACAATCCACACCCCCAGCTTCCAGGAAAAGTGAAAACAAATCAACACCCGACCAAAAATAACAAGAGGCTTACCGGACTCCCATCACCGTTGATGTTCCTCCCTCATGAGGATTCTTTGCACGAGCCGAGGAATCCTGCTCTGGGCTAATAGAAGGAGAAGTTGCATTCACTAAGTCATCCCCGTAGGGATATTTCGCTAGGTCTAGAACTCCCTCCATGTTATCAAGGTTTATCTACATATATTCCTTGAGATTTCTTAGGACCTGGGTGACCAGGTCACCAAATATCTCTCGCTCCATCATGGTCCTCGCTAGAATTTTCCTCAAAATCCAGTACGGGCCCAACCGGGCTTCCATGCCACGTTCTTCCACAATCCTCTACTTCTAATTCACTTCCATAGTTGAAATGGCCCCATCAATGTGAGGTGATGTTCCTTCCATGAATTCCACACCCACAACAGCTTCCCCCCAGGAAATTGTGCATGCATTGGAGGGTATCCATCACTAACATGTATCGCGATAGAGTGTCCAATATTCTCCCACCCCACAACAACTTCACTTGTATTATAACCGATAGACATAAAACCACCTTGATTATATATAGACTAGACCAATCCATATAATTGAAGAGGATTAACTCCTTCACGATGGTTTCCAGTCTCACACTGTGCCACGCCTATATCACCATGTCCTCTCGCCTCACCCAAGCATTCAATTCCTGGATTCTCCTTGCCTCAATGTCACCTCTATTTAAGACATGTAGATCTCTACCACCTGGCATTACCTTTCACCACATTCCTTGCATGCTTAAGAATCGGATCACCTCTCTTGACACCATTTGTAGCCTCATCTTTGGATGCCTCCATGTGTCCTTCACTTGCCACCATTAATCCCTCCGGTGACCACATGTACATGTTGACACCCACATTCGGGTCCATAATTGTATAAAATTTTCCATCAATGAAAAATGGGGATATTGTTGGAAATATTATTGTCATTAATTTCAAAGGCAAGGATATACTGCTATCATTAATGCTAAAGATAGGGGGAGACTACATATAGAGATTGCAAGATGAAGATTATTGGAAATATGTTTTTGGATGCCATGTTTGGATAGCCCAAATTTGAAGGAATTTTTACTATATATACCTATGTCAAATTGGATTATAGGTCACATGGTTGGAAATATTGTTCTGACACCTTTCCAATGGTATATGGAAGTCCCTCTAACTCCATAGGAATAAAAATGTATGAAAGAATTTGTAAATTCAACCCAACCAAATTGTTAGATCATCCTTGCCAGGATATTGAACAATCTTATGTTATCCCAAAAAGTGATTTAGGAAGAATATAAATAGAAGGAGGTTCCCCTCATATGTTGTATCAATCATCCACTTATGGATCTTTGAAAAAGGTCTGCAATTCCAATGAAAACATTAATTTTCTAGGGATTTTGAAGATGATTACTAGGGATTTATTAAGGAAGTTCTATATTCTTGAAGGATTCTTGAAGATGTTCTTTAAGGATTCTTGAAGATGTCTTTGAAGGTTTTTTAATGAGGAGGAGATGCACCTTGTGAAGAGGAAGGGATTTTTTCTTGCAAGGTCTTATTTAGTTAAAGAAAAAGTAGGTATTATGATGGATGCGCAATAGCTAGGGTCATCTTCTGTAGAACAGAACTCGGCAAGTAATGTGGTAGATGCATGAGAAAAATGTAGTTACTGCGATGGATGTGCAGTAGTTAGGTTTATCTTCCATGGATTAGAGCTTGATAGGAAATTTGGTGTGCAGTACAAACTCTGGGATTGTCTTGTAGAGCACGATAGGAAATATGGTTGGCGTTACAGAAGCTAGGATTCTCTTATGCAGAGAAGAGCGTGACAAGAAAGTTAGTGTGCAGTAAAGAAGCTATGACTTTCTTATGCAAAGAAGAGCATGAAAGGAAAGCTAGTGTGTACTACAAAAGTTAGGATTGTCTTTCGCAGAGAAAAACAAAACATAACAGGATGTGACAACTCAAGAAGGTCGATGAGTGAACATGAATTAGAGTTTCTTTGAGTGGTACAAAAATGTAAATTGATGCACATGAATTAGAGTTTCTTTGCAAAGGACAACACATGACAGACAAGTTGATGCATCTAGTGTATTGGTACAGAAGTTGAATATTGTGCATAGGAAGAAGGCAGTGAAAAATTAAGTAGCAACATATAAGTGAATTCAATAACATATATGTAGGATGTGTTACAAGAACAAAAGGGTAATAGTAAGATTATGTCTTTTGTCTAAAAATGAAGTAAAGAACAAGGGCTATGTACAACAAGAGTGAATATAGTATCTATAGATTGAATATAAAAGACACACATATTTACTTTAGGGTGGCAAGGTGGTGCAAGGCATGGAGTTGCAGCTTCCTTTTAGTTGGTGTTGAAGAAACTAATGGGTTGGTGCCTCCTTCCAGTTGCTTTTGGAGAAACCACATGGTTAGTGCCAAGGAAATTTTTTGGGGCAAAATTTATCCCATGGTATTCTTTTCCATGTTTAAAAAAAAGATGTGCCAATTTGGATTTTTTGAAGCCTTGTTTCGCCCAATTTTGATGGGGTGAATTTTTTTCACTCTAAAAATCGCTAGATTATAATATAAACCATATAAAATACTTAGAAATTGAAATATTTTTCAAAAAATATCGCCAAATATTTTATAGGTGACATTTTAAGAATTGATAAGATTCACCAACGTTTATACACTTTTAAAATAGGCATGCATCCTTAAAATTTTCCCTAACTTGGTGCCTCCTTCTAGTCGGTGTTGGAGAATAATTGTAATCCTTATTTATTTAGAAAAGAAAACATATTTTTGTGGATCTCTCCCTTATTGAGTTTCCACATTAAAACCTCGTGTCTCTTATGTATTGTGCATTTCTTTTTACTACTACTCAATTTGGTTGAAATCTAATGTGAATGGTACATACGTTTCGAAAGTGTAAAATCTGTCATATACTGATTCGCCCTCCCCCTGTCAATATAGTTGAATATTGCAAAAAAATAAATAGAGGCAGTCATCACAGGTGTGACTAGGCTATCTAGGATGATGGGAGACAATCTAAGAGAGCCAAGAGAGCCATTTCAATGTCGGGGATATGGAGAGGACAATTTGCTTAGAAACTGTCCACATAGAAATGGGAGTGCAAAGTGTGTTCACAACATCTAAGAGGCTGAAACTATGGGTCAAGTGGCAAGGTTAGTCCCTATCATCACCTTGGATATACTCATAGTTAAATGTCACCCCAAAAATTGTTGATATTTGTCCTTTTAAGAAAACAAGTCATAGTAAATCATGGTTGGTCCAACTATCCACTGGAACCAAGAGAAAAGTTATTGAAATGGTGAGAAAATGTCCATTATAAATGGATGGACTCTTCACATGGGAAAATCTAAATGTTTTCCTCTTGGTTTGTATGATATTCTCATTGGAATTGACTGGTTATAAGCACATAAAATTAATCTTGATTGCTAAATCAAGACCTTTGAATGTATTGATGAAGAAGGAAACCCATAGGTAGTAAAGTGAATTACAAAGGTGGTTTCTATTACGCAATTTTCAGCCATGCAGCCAAATAAATTGTTTAGAAAGGGTTGTCAATTGTATGCAACCCATGTTTTGGAAAAAACAAAAAATAAAATTCCCATGTTGGAGGACTATCATGTGTTGCAAGAAATCAGGGATGTGTTTCCCCATGAAGTTCCAGAACTTCCTCCAAAGAGAACATTGATTTCACAATTGATCTTCTGCGAGGAGCTACATCAATGTCTAACACACCTTACATAGTGAGTAAACTAGAATTATTAGAGCTAAAAATGCAATTGCAAGAATTGTTGGAAGATAAGTACATTCGACCAAGTGTGTATCTATGGGAATCGCCTGTGCTATTTGTTAAAAAAAAAGACGGAACACTCATATAATGTAAATTTTTACAGTAAGTTGAGCAAAATTATAGTAAAGAACAAGTACCCATTACCTCAAATTTATTATCTTTTTATCAAATGAGAGGGACAAATACATTTCAAAAATTGACTTGATGTCTAGTTAGCATCCGATGAGAGTCAAGGAAGAAGACATCCAAAAATCATACTTTAGAACAAGGTATGGACACTATGAGTTTGTGCTGGTTCCATTTGGTCTCACTAATGCACCAACCATAGTCATGTGTCTCATGAATAGTGTTTTCAATAGGTATTTGAAAAAGTTTGTTCTCGTTTTTCTAGATGACATTCATATTTATTCTAAGAATGAAGAGGAGCATGAAAAACATTTGAGAATGACTTTGAAATTGCTAAGGGAACTTAAGTTATATGAAAAGCTAAGAAAATCTGATTTTTATAGAAATAAATTTCATTATTTGGGTCACATTATTTTACATGAACAAATATCAGTGGATCCATACAATATTGAAGCGTTATGAATTGACCAACTTGAAGGAACACGGTAGATGTGAGATCCTCAATGGGTCTTGTTGGTTATTACAAGAGGTTCATTGAAGGATTCTCCACTGAGGTTTCACATCCCATTACTTTTTTGCAAAAGAAGGGAATAAAAATTTTCTGGACATAGAAATGTGAAGAAAGTTTCCAATTATGGAAGAAGATTCTTATTAGTGCTCCAATTCTGAAAATTCCAAACCCAAAATATGATTTTGTGATGTGTATATATCCATGGAAACATGGAGTTGGAGGAGTTGTTATGCAAAAGGATCATGTGGTATGTTATGAGCCAAGAAAGATAAAAGAGTTTGAAAAGAGTTATGCTACCCACGATTTATAACTTGCTTCCATAGTGCATGCTTTGAAAATGTGTAGGAACTATTTAATGGGTAGGAAATTTGAGCTTAGAACATACCACTGTGGCTTAAGATATTTATTTGAGCAGTCAACAATAAATAGAAGGCAAGATTGATGGTTGGAATTTTTATGTGAGTTTGATTTTTAAATCAAACACATAAATGTGAAGAAAAATAAAGTGGTTGATGTGCTCAATAGAAAGTTACTATATGCAATGCACGTGGCAGCCATTAGCATTTGACAATAAGATTCAAGGCGAAATATTATTGACTCACTTGATGAAGATGAATAGTATGTGAAAATAAAGGATAAATTACAACAACAAAAATTGGAAAATAAGTATGGATGATGGAATTCTTACCTATAAAAATAGAATGTATGTTACAAATGTGGAAACTTGAGAAAATTTATTGTGGATGAAATCCATAAAATGCCATATTTCACTCACCTAGTATACTGAAAAACTATTGCTACAGCTAGGAAGCCATATTTTTTGTCAGGAAGGAAGAAAGACATTATTGAGTATATTTCTAAATGTATGAATGCTAACAAGTGAAGGCTGAGCATCAACAATTGGTAGGTTTATTGCAACCTTTTTGAATTCCAAAATGGAAATGGTAAGTGTTAACTATGGATTTTATTACTGGTTTTCCAACTACTTCAAGGGAGCGTTTTTTTTAATGGTTGTGGTGGATAAATGATCTAAGGCTGCACATTTTATTCTAGTTAAATCTACCCACAAGTTTAATGAGATAGAAAAAATACTCGAGAGAAATATTCGAATTGCATGGGTTACCCAAAGCAATTGTATCTGACTGTGATACCAAATTTACTTCAAATTTATGGAAAAGTCTTTTTGTCTATTTGGGTACACAACTGAAATTTATCACTGCCTACCATCGACAAATAGATGAATAAACACAAAGAGTAAACTACGTTCTTGAATACATGCTTTGCATGCATGTGATGGACAAACCATCCAAGTGGGAATATTATCTACACTCCATAGAGTTTCAATATAACACCGGGAAACAAGCATCGATGGGAATGAGTCCATTTGAAGCTTTGGATGGAAGAAGGTGTAGGAAACTAGTGACTTAAGATAATCCAGTAAACATAATTATACTTGGGCCGAAATTTCTTAAAGAAATAGAAGAAGAGGTTGAAAATATTAGGCTAAATTTAAAGGAAACCGAAGATAGACAAAAAAAACTATGTATATAAGAAAAGAGTGCATAGGGAATTCAATGTTGAGGATCATGTTTACCTTCGAGTGAGACCAAGGAAGAGTTCCTTGAAGCTTCTAAGTTGTTCCAAGCTATCACTAATATATTGTGGGATATTGCATTGCTTTCTAACACTAGAGCTCAGAATGTTTTTCATGTTTCTTTGCTTAATAAATATGTACATGATCATAACCATGTGATTGATTGGGATGTCATCTAGGTGGAAACCGAGGGAGGGTTCCAACCAAATCCACTATGCATACTTGGAAATAGGTAACATTGCTCCAAAACCGATCCATCAGACAAGTAAGGTGGAAACCGATGCAATGGATGCACTTTGGTCCCAATGAGGCTACATGGGAGCTAGAGGATGCCTTGAGAGAGGCATATTCATTTTTGTTCTAATTTTAAGCAAACAACGAGGACATTGTTATTCCAAGGGGGAGGGGATTGTAATAGCCCCAGTTTTGACTTGGAAGGTATTAAATCAACATTATGTAAATATGCTAGTATGGATTCCTAGTGCAGAACTCAAGGCCAAGGCCCAACTAGTGAATGGCTAGCCATGCATTATGTAATGATTTTTAATTGGACCGTATGGTTGGTTTGTCATGCTAACTTGAAAGCTATGTAAATATTGTTATACAATGAAATGGCACTTCTTCGTCTGAGTACTAACACCAAATGTGTTGGGTCACAAAAGGACAAAGTGGATTGAAGTAGCCTAAACACTATAGATGAATCAAGCCTTGATACATACTTGTTTTCTCTAACCTTGCCACCTTTATATATAAATTTGATTTGAACTCACGGGTCCCCCTTAGGACAAGTCGTGTGTCACTCATGCCATATTTTCATATACAACCCACGAGTCAACTATAAAATGTTGCACTCGCCAGTTTCCTTCATAGAAGTCGCAATTCATTTGCGGGTTACCCTTATATGCACTTGCGAGTTCCTTAAGACCAAATTTAAAAAATAAAACATGATTAGTCTAGGGGCAGTTGGGTTCAAAATCATGACTTCCCCAAATCCCCTAACCATCCTAGGACTCGTAACCTCTTAAGCAAGTATAAATAGAGGGGAGGGGTAGAGGACATGGGAAGCAAATTTGGAGAGAAAGGTTAAGTTGAATAAAATCTCTTGGAGAGAGGAGAAAGGAGGGCTTAGTTCCTAGTCTACAGAAGAAGACTTGCCTCAGATAGGGTTGTAATGTTCTCAGAACCTTCAGCAATAAAGAATGTTTTCCTTCCACTTATGTTGCTATGCATGTTTTTGTTGTTATGAATCATGATCTATGTTGTCATTTATCTTCAATGCAATTATATTCTATTCATGTTCATTTATGTAACAATAAGAGATTCTATGGAAAAGCATATATGTTTTTTATAGGTATTGAAGTGCAGAGAGATTTGGATCATTTGGAAAAGGGATTGAAAGCTAGGATCAACCGTCTGAAAAATGTACTTGTCTTGATAACCCTTATTCTATCAGTTTATGTTCCAAAACCTTAATGTCTGCTAACCACCCCTAGTATGTTGGTGACCCTAGGCCCCCATGTCATAAGGTAGATATCCCTCACAACAGAACTGGAGACTCCACTGGGGAGTCTAGTTTGTGTTGGGGCCTCTCCTACTTTGTTTTCATTCCAGTTTTGCTCTGTTTGTTTATGTTTAGATCTACACTTATCTAAATTTCAGTCAATTCTTCTAGGATTTTTTCTTTTGAAAAAAAAATTCAACCACTCGCGGGTTGATGTAATAAGAGTCGCAAGTTTAAGGTTGTAATAATGGGTTTCCTTAGTGACAGTTGTAAGTGATTCACGGGTTGTTCAATAGAAAATCACGATTTCCTATAGGCTCAACTAAGAACTTAAGAACGTAGCAGGATACGTGGAGCTTGGATAGCATTTTGGCACCCAAAAATATGGATTTTCACTATAAATCCCCAATCCCCATGATTGGCGTCTTTGTTAGAGTTCGATGTTCTTTACAAGCGTTTTTTACCAGCAGTTTTTGGGGCGTGTATTCACTCTACCCACAATTTTTTATTATTCACAGATGGAAATCTCTTTTTCGAGGACCCACATTTTCAATTTTGTGTTGGCAGCTGAGGAGAGCATGATGTTTGGTTGACAGTTTAGCTGCTTGTGGAATCCCACGTGGAAATACCCACTCAACTTCTATGATCTGGCTGCAGTTGGTTGCGCAAGGTTGGGTGGAAACGATGGATTTGCTTTAGTTAAAGGGAGCTGTCTATGGGGATGATTTTGACTTTTTGGCTGATTCTCAGTCGAAATCTGGAATTCGATGAATTTAACTCACAAAATTTTGTAATTTTTGTGGTTTGTTGAGCGATTTTAAGTGCAGAAATGAAATTAGGTGATATGAAAACTCCCATGCACCCACACTCTGTTAAATCTAGCAATGTTTTTACAACTTTTGAAAATTCCTTGAAGATTCATAGCCAAAAAAAAAGATAAAAAACAGCCAGAAATAGAGGAAAAACCGTCCCCTAGTTAGACAACACGGTTAGTTAAGTGGTAATTCACTTGTTTAATAATACAATTTTCTCACAGGTTAGTTAAGAAAAGTGGATTTGGTTCTACTTTGTTTTCTTATTTTTTATTATTATATTTACTTTTTGAAGGAAAAAATGAGAATGGCTCTAGGGTCTTTAAAAGGGACTTGCTTTCTTTATTGTAAATGGGAAAAAATAGGAGATTTCTTTTCGAGAGCCTTAATAGAAAATTTATCTCATGGAGTTTTTTGGATGTTTAATTGTGGATTCTTACAAATGTGTGGTGTGAATTTGTGATGCTTCAATAGCGGTGCATTTTTCCAGAAGTACTTTGTTTATTTTCTATGTTTGCACCGGGGATCATAGGCGGATGGTACTACTGCGTTGGAAGGTGAAAACTCTTAGCAGTGGTTAGTTTTTTTCCTTTGTGAACATTTTTGTATGGGCATTGATGTTTACACTTAATCTAGGTTGATTGTGTAGTATTGATCATTTGCATGCACAATGTGTCTCCCGTAATTAGGAGGAAGATGTAAATCTAGTAGCCGCAATTCGACTAAGGGTGGTTTGCTCAATCATGCGATCTCTCCCCCTTAGTCACATATGACACAAGGCCCTCTTTAGTTTCTCCTTCGAATCCATTCTCCTTTTGGATGTACTTGAAGTAGTCTATTTGTGAGGATTGATATTTCCCTTTTCTCCATCACTCATTCAATTTATACCTATCCTACCAGCATTTCTCTAAGGCAGCCTCTGCAATTTCACCATGTTCGTCATTGTTCCACCGTTAGTGATCTTAACCTTAGGGAATCCCCCCTTGAGTTAGAGAAGAGACAACCTAAAGCGAGTAAGAGAGGAGTGTGGTGACAATGGCCACTCTTTTCGCAGTTGTCATCGGGCCAATGTGCCTACTTTTGGGCTTTGACACACGCACGTCGGTTGTGAGCGACAACATGCATCTCAGTTTTTGGCATTGAACCTTAGATTGCATGGGGACAATTGGTTTTTGGCATGGGGTTGTACTTGACTTGAAGATGTTTGAGTTCATGATGGATCATGTAATTGTAGTGCACTTAGAGGTACATGTTGATTACAAGGCAACATTGGAAATTTTGAGGCCTTTGAAGGAGGAACACTCAACCTTGATGTCTATCCTGTTGGATGTGCATGTCTCCAAGCTTGACATGTATTAAGAGAACTCCACATGTGTGCCTATCTTGAGTAGAGGTAGGTTGCTTATACTAGATTGGGTCCATTTTGTATTATTGGCCTTTGTCACCTTTCATATAAATAAGAGGAAAGAGTCTTTCCATCACTTCATTGTTGTTCACTAATGTACTCACATGTGTGAGTTAGAGATGCAATAAATAGGGTAAACTAATGTCTCGGTGTTCTTTATTGTGTTTTCTTTCTTTGTCTTGAGTGTCAGGGTTCTTGAGGAAATTGAAGGGAAGACCAGGTTTAGGAGTTTTCCTTAAGGAGACAAAGAAGGTTAGGGTTTGGGATAAACTCTAGAGGAGAAAAAGAACAATTGATCTTGTATATCTTGTGAGAGAAGATGATGGTTTAGTGACATTTGGAGACCCTAGCGCATGATGAGATTCTTTGTGATGCACACATGGAGAGTTGTTTTCTTGAATGGAGGACAATTTACCTTGGAGGATTGTTGGGCATCTCATTAGAGGAAATTTGGGGTCTAAGATGGGCCTTATAAGAAAACAAGTCATCGTATAAAAAAAAAACGAGCCAACCATAAATTTTTGATGAGTTGGAATTCAAGAACCAATAGAATTTCAATAAAATGAGTCAACCATAATGATTGACTTGACATATTTGTCATAAAAAAAATGTTCGTATTTTCAACATATCTCCATGTATTTTTACTCAAATTTCGAGTAGAAGCACTCGTTGGATGCATGATTTAATTCTGCATCCAACGAGTACCAACAATACATAATTTTGACGGACCAAGCTGCCCCCAAAAAAGAAATACCTAAAACAATGTGACGATGATTTCATCATCATGTTTTTCCGTGCATTTCTTGTTTTAAGGGCATCATCATGTTTTTCATGTATTTCTTGTTTTTTGGGTAGTGATATCCATCAAAAGCATGCAGTGTGCTACTCGTTGGATGCGTAATTAAATTATGCCTCCAAGGAGTGCTCTCGGTCGAAATTTGAGTAAAAACATAGGGAGATACGTTGAAAATACGAACAAAAAAGTAGTTTTTTTCTTTCTTCCTCCAAAATTAATAAATATTATTTTATTATTTTAACTATTATTTTATTATTTTCCTTAGGAATCCCATTTTAGACCCCAAATTTCCTTTAATGTGGAAGAGGGCATTGAACTCTAGAAAGCACGGGGACAATTGGTTGCTTACATGGGGCTTGTACTTGACTTGAATATGTTTTAGTTGGCGAGTGATCATATAGGGTAGTGGACATTGAGGCGCGCCTTGATTAAGAGGCAACATTGGAACTTGTGGGATGCAAATGTAGGTTTTAATGTGAACTTGTAATGTCCATTTTTAGATAAATTAGACATACTATCATAAAATATTTCAATAGAGTCTTAAAAGATTCCATGGTTTTGAGACAATTGAGGCAACTCTAGGAGAGTGATATGAAGCTTCTAATTGGCTTGAAAAGATGATATATGTGGTTGTGCAATATTGTGTAGTTGATGACTTTTTACAAACACTTCACATACTTCCTCCTTCCATACTTTGTCTAGTTTCAAAACTAGGAAATCTAGGAAACTAGTCTTTCTTGTCATGTTACAAACACCTCCATGCCTTTCCAAATTTCTTCTAGAAGGACCCTATGGGATTTAACACATCCTAACATACCTCAAACACTCTATGGTCGAATTAGAAAACTAATTTTGACATGTTATTCAAGTCTACTCAAATTTGGCCAATTTTGAACTTTGGATTAGTAAACCCAAACTGCTCCAAATGCACCCAAATGATTTTGAATTCTGTATGGAGGGGCTTGAGGGTCTTAGGACATTACAGCCATTAGATACTCTGATACTTAGTGAAGACATCCATGGATTGCAATTATAAAGAGGGAGTGAAAGATGAAAATACCAGGGAAATCAATGTTAAAACCCCCAACTCAGTCTTGGAACTTTTTGGATTCCCAAACATTGTACAACCTTCCCTGATTTCTGAACAGATACTTGGAATTGATTAAGGATCTCATTAACAACCAAAATGCAAAATTCATTGAGATCAATAACCGGTTATTGTGCCCTTCAAAGACAAAGTGGTAAAACATAGAAGTTGCTTGGAAAATTGTGAATAAGGAGCATGAAATTTGTTGCAAAAACTCTTATCAGATGCCAAAGGGGCTTGCATAGACTAAATGGATCATAAAAAATACATTATAGGCTGCTCGAACAACTTCCAAAACTTTGATAAATACTTATATAAAACAATTTCAAAACTACTCCAAAGAGACCATATGAAAGTAGAGGGGAAACTAGCTCAAATTGATGGTTTGCTTGGAATGTTTACGTAAGAGACACGTAATTTCAATCTATGGCTCAATGGTTTTGTTCAATATAGTGCTATACATCAGATATCATAACCATGGATTCACAAAATCATCATCCACAAATTTCATAAACTACATGTGCATCATCAACACTAGAAAACTGGCATTGAGAGAAGATTGTGAGAAGAGATAGTGGTGAAAGACATGAGAGATGAACTCGAACTATAGAGGGACTCGAACCCGCAACAACACACCTTCATTAAGATTTGATAAGAGGTCTGAATGGCCTCTCCTCCAACCAACTTGGACATGGATCTTTCACATTCGAAATTGGTTCAATGGCAGAGAAGGTAAATGCCCACTGTGAAAAGATAAGCTAAAGTTCTCCCAAATTGCAACGATGCAAATGAAAAATGACCAAAAACTTACCCAATTCGATTTGTTCTTCTTTTAATAACCTCGTTTCCCTCCAAGAAACTCAAATTTCCCTCATTTTAGTTCATTAACTCGAATTAGTGTTAATCTTGGTTGTTACATTAACTTAAGGGACACTTGTCTTGATTTTGCTTCATTTTCGTCATAGACTTGGAATCCTTCATGAAGCTTCCTTGGGCCCCAAACACCTCATGTGCCCTCTTTGGGTCTTTTTTTTTATCTCTTACATGTCATAAATGTCATAATAGTTGTAAGAGAGTATGGCATAAGTGTCATAAGGTGTCGTAGGGTTGTCATAGAATCTGTAATTGACTAAAAATAACCCTGTGACTCTTCACCTTCCCCATGGGAGTTACTTATCCCTCCAAATTCGAATTTGAGGATGGTGCCATGTGTAAAGGAGGAATATTCCATCATGTTGACCCCACATATCCACTTATGCGCCCCCAAGTCCAACTAGGACCCCATGCCACTTCATTTTGGAGCAATAAATGATTTTTCCATAATTTATTGGCCTATTTTTTTACCATCAATATAGAATTTTGAATTTCCATGAGAAACAATAAGCCTTGGGGTTAAATATCAATATTTTAATTTTCCCACATAACCCTTAGGAATTGGATAGGACAACTTAATTATTTATTTGAAAAATATTTAATTGGGGACATTATAAAACGTGGTTGTGTGAAAGTTAGTTTGATGACGATCTTTGTTAAACTGACTAGCTTTGGTCAAGAGTGATTCCTAGTTAGAAGTCGATGGCTAGGGGTTTCTTATTGTTTCCTTGGTATGGTTTGGAGATATTGATTTGTACCAACTTTGTGCTAAGTTGATGTATGCACATTGTCCTTCATATATATATATATATATATATATGAAGTGTTTAAGTTGTGCAATCATTGTGTATTCACATATTTGAATTTTACAGTTTGATATCCTCATTATTGAGTTGTTTTAGTGTTGGTTAAGCACATTGATTTCACATGACATTATGTAAAATTTGTTAAATGATTTAACAAACATGTAAAAGCTAAATTTGTGAAGATGTAGTTAGATAATTCTTTTGTTATGTATTAGGAGAGGTGTTTGACCTGTAACATGTGGAATGGATGTGAAACACTATGGTGCTTAGGAAAATAGATTGAACCATATAAGTGTTCTACTTTATTTGTTGTTAATATAATGTTTCATGGCATGCTTCAGATTTGCAATATGATTTCTTGATTACCCTCAATCTTAGAGTGGGTGGTAGGTTGGATGGTGCTTCCAATTTCATACCTTTTAAGTTCACTTTACAAATGCTTTTTGAGAGTGTTGAGAAAAATATTGCCATGCCTATTGATTCATGGAATATTTGTTTGAAGAGAACTAATTGAGCAATTGACTTATGCTTATACTAAATTGTGAGATATGTGGGTATATGTCTGACTATTGGTTTACATAGTGGGGTGCATATGTTTATTTATCACTTATCTATGCCCATAGTTGCTTAGAAAAAATGCATGCATACATAGCTTGGTATATACTATATTTACACAAGCATGCATTGAATTGGGTCTCAACATATATAGCAATTCCCATGGTGGACATAATGGTAAGAAGGGAAAAAAATTGCATTGGCATTATGGTTTGGGATTTGAATATGCATTGTATGTTTATGATAATAGGGGTTGCATAAGTTTGGCCACATATGGTTGTATCAACATGTATCAATGTTATGGACACTTTGTAATGGTCCCAAGCAAATCTGGGATAATTTTCTATTAACTAGTGGAGTGGCCTGGGTTATGACTTTTGACAAACACTTTGAAGAGCAATTGATTTCACTGTTGTTGTAGTTGATAAGTGGTGGTCTTGGGGTGAATATTTTAGATTTTTTTTAAACATGGCCATGGAGATTTTATACCCATAATAGATATAACTTGCATATAAAGGCATTTTAGAAAGATGTATGCTAAAGAAGTAGAGTAGAAACTATTACGGCAACAGTATATTATTGCAAGTGATTTAGATTCAGTTTAGAGGTAGCATTAATGTCAACATAATAAAGGCAATAAATACTTCAAGTCTGAACTGGTTAGAGAGATTTGCTTCAGCCCCTTTAAACAATGGATCTGCTTGTAGAATGGCACGATTTTTTGAGTATAAACACCACATAAATTTGCAAGGAGAAATATGTCCTATAGAGTATTGTAGATTGCAGTGAGTGTATAATAAGGATTGAGAGAGAAAAGGTCCATTATTGGTGTCACAATCTCCTTAGGAAGCTATAGGCATCTCTTCAAAACATTGGAATGTGAACAACGGTTCTAAACGCCCCATTCTCAACACTGTGGTTTGACTATAGATGGAAGTGGTACTAGCAAAATCTAGGTAATTGAAATGAACTTCCTTTTAGGACCATAACACTAAAGATGTCCACGACCTATTGTGGAATGATGTTGATATCTCTCCAAAGTCACAAACAATGGGTGTACAACAATAGATCCAACCCAGACTTAGTATTTGACCATCCATCAATAGCTTCTACCTTCCTTGGGCTCACGATTTGTTGGTTATTGGCATGTACGACTGAGAAATCTCAAGAAATGTGCCTTACACTCTTTGGCGACCCTCCTCAACAGTAAACAATGTACTACAGTGGAGGGGGATGCGCCCTTCACAGGTGTACATGATCCCCTTGAAGACAATGCGCCCCCTCCCTCGTTTTAGACTCCACAAACTTCATATGTGTGCCCCTCATCAGACATCAGTCAATATGGGTAGCTCAACCTCCTTATTTTGATATAGACAGTATAGATCTAAACATGGAGAAGATGTGCTCAGACCCTTTTTTATTGGTGTGCCCTCTCCCAATGACTACAAACTCAACAAACTATCACAAATAACCTTATTTCCTTGTTTCCATTCACGACAATGAAGCACAATGGCCAAATCTGAGTGATCTTGCCTCTCACAGTCGATTAGGATGGATGGTTTTCACCATCGAAATCAATTTTGCTCTTAGGGTCTTCGTCCTAAGAGCCAAAGCCACAAGAGTTTTCCGAATCTCTTTTTAAAAAATGAAATCTCATGAATGAATGGGAATGAGGCCAATTTCTTCTTTTAAGCTCATTTTCCCCCTTCTGACTACTTTTACCTTTTAATTTCCACTTTTACCTTTTTCCTAGTCAAATTTTAATTAAATTGACTTTATAAAACCAATGTCACTTTAAGACCCCATTTTTAACTAATTACTCAATGTCCCCCTTTTATGTGTTTTTTTTCCTAGTGGACATTGAATAATTATTGAATCCCTCTCTTATCAGGCTGACACCATCCCAAAAGTCATCTCTACTTGTAGAGCAAGAGAACAAAAAAATGGGAACATTACACACTTCTAGACTATCAAACTAAATCTATGTTATCAATGCTCATAGGTTCTACTATCTTTTTTTCACTAAATCATCATAAGTATTTTTGTTTCATGAGGTCTTTTCTTGCTATATTAGACTTTCTTTTATCTCACTATTGTTCGAAATTGTGCAACTTCAAAAGATATTCTTATTATACTTGTATTGTATTTCCTTGTACCCCCTACAAGAGATTTACTTGTGTAATTACTCATGTAAACCCTAGAAAGAATCAAAGTAAATAGCGAGGAAAGATTATGCAAGAAAAGAATAAAAATAGAATTATTTTTGTATTTCCCTAAGGTAGGTTATCCTAGTCAGTTAGACAAGTCAACCCTGTTGGGTAAAAGTCTGTTTTTGTAATATGTATAAATAGAAGGCTAGTGTGACTCATTTGGTCACTCATCTAACACAAGCAAGTTAGCTCTCTCTCCTGGAGAAGTTTGCAGCATCAGCTAGAAGGAGGTTTTCTAGGGTTTTATCTTAGAGAGACTTTTCTCTCTCTCTCTCTCTTCTTCTCTTCTCTCATAAGTTATCATCTCTATATGAAGGTTTATTGGGCTTTTCTCGATTAGGTTTCCCAGGATAAATTATTGTGTTCTTTGTTTATGTGCATTGTCTTTCTTCTAGAGATCCTATTTTTTATTTGCGATTAAGTTATACTGCTATATTCTTGTAAAACTAACATGGTATCAGAGCAATTCTAGAAGAGGCCATTATCGGAAGCTAGGGTTCAACCTTTTAAGTCCTCCCCTCATCTCTTCAGCCAAAAAAGAGTTGTGGAAAGTTTGCTCTAGGGTAGACGCATATTTTGGTGAAGGAAAAATCGAATTCTGAGAAGTCTCATTTTTTACCTAATTCTGTTGCTAGGGAAATTACATTAGAGGAAATTTGAGGTCTAAAATGGGCCTCCTAAGGAAAATGATAAAATAATAGTTATTAATTTTGGAGGAAGAATGAAAAAAACTATTTTTTGTGTTCGTATTTTCAACATATCTCCTTGTGTTTTTACTCAAATTTTAAGCGGGAGAGCTCGTTGGATGCAGAATTTAATTCCGCATTTAACGAGTACCCACACTGCATACTTTTGACGGACGCCGCTACCCAAAAAAAAGAAATACCTGAAAAAACGTGGTGATGATGTCAACGAGCTCTCCCGCTTAGAATTTGAGTAAAAACACAATGAGATATGTCGAAAATACGAACAAAAAAATAGTTTTC